>CM067574.1:19113003-19273357 GCA_034336665.1 Luscinia megarhynchos | reverse complement strand
CTTTGAGAGATAAGAATCATTCTTTAAGAGCTGCCCTAAGACAAGAACATACCAACACTTTAAAACACACTGATTCATAAAAGAAACAGAGAAGGAAATTAATCAATTATATCCCCAAAAATAACTAACTCTCATGAAAAATAGTGGGGAATATTTCTACCCTAGCTTGAGATCTGTGGTTAAAACAGAATACAATTGTATCAATGATGAGAATTTTGACCCACAAATAACCACTATAGAAATCCTGTAAACTGCTACTGAATTATCAGAACAAGCAGCTAGTGGGTACTGGGGACATGGAGCTTTCTTAGCAACAGAAGTCAAACGTAACTTATGGTCCCCAACTCAGCATGTGGCTTATTGTGCAGCAGGGCTTAACCCCTTGAAAATGGGAGACCTTGTAGCTTTAGTTGGTACCCCCTACCAACTCCTAGAAAACATTCGCAAAGCTGCCTGCTTGCAAATTATACATGAAATAAAATTCACTGCTGGCCATAAATCACCTATGCAATTACCTGTAAATATAAAACAATACCCGCTTCCCTCTGGTGCCAAAGAAGGGATCCAACCGGTCATACAGGACTTGCAAAACTTCCCTGTATGGCCAATCCAAAAACCCAAACCTGACAATGTGGCTGTTTATCAATATATTGATGATACCCTTGTGGGAGGAGATGAAATAGAAGTAGTGGGGGATAACCAGCAATAATTAATCTCCCATTTGGAAAGCCTTAACTTGCAAATTGCCTCAGGGAAAATTTAAAAAAGCTTCTCAGGAAGTGAAGTTTTTGAAGACCGCCACTACTGGGACTGCCCCCCCAGACGGGGTGGCCCAGAAATCCTCAGTTACGAAGTGGTATGCCCAGATCTAGCAGTACTGCAACATCTCAGTAACAGAAGGAACTGTAAAAAATCCGGCAATAACGGAAACTGAGCGCTTGGGTAGCAGCTACAACAAACCTGCCTCAGTAATTAAAGAAGCCTCTGCTTTCTCCCCCGAAGAAACAGCAAATTTTTCGTTCACTAATGCTTCTGCTGAACAAATTGTGGCTGGGGGACGGGGTGGCTCTTGGTTTGGGGTGTTGATGGTTGTTTTGAGTGTTTTCCAGCTTGAAGTGCAGAGTGCCTCCTTTGTTTGCAACTACACTGATTCTTTTCCTGTGTTTAAAGGAGGTACAGAGTGGCTTCCTTTTTGGCAGCAAAATGATTGGGAAGTTAACAGAATTCCAGTTCGCATTACATGCTGCATAGTTCCATCATTTTAACCTCCTGCTTCTTTGTGGCAGATTCTGTTGTGTTTGCTTTTCACAGAATAATGCCGTGGAACATGAAAATTAATTGCTGAATCCCTCATTAAACCTGTATACAGTTATGACACAGGACCTTACAGCCCTGTTTCATTTTGTGAGACTCAAAATCAAAATTGATCTGCTGTACGAATTTCCTATTAAATTATGTGTGGTATAAACAATGCAAAATACTGAGGGGAACTCGATGTTAATGTTATAACACCTACTACCCAACCACCAGTTATATTGAGTCTGAAAAATTTTTGAAATTGGACCTTAAGTTATTCGGAAAACTGGCCAACAGCAAATATTGTTTAATTTGGCATGGTCTTTTAAACAAGTCAAATTGCCAATGCAAAACAATGTCTCAGCAATTCAGCTGGGTTGTTCACCTTTTCTAGGGGCGGACAACCTGGTTGCAAAAGCAGGATCCTCTCAAGAAACAAACAAGTGACATAACCAATGTTGTGGGAACAAGACTGGGAATTCTGTATAGTATTTATTTAGAAGTATCAATGAATAATTTGACTAACACTTTTTTAGCACTCTGCTGTATCCAGGCTCAATTGTGGATGCAGCCAGTTGCTGCCTCGAAGTGGAGGAAACCGCTTTTCCTACTGAAATTCGGAGAATAATTCAGGATAATGTCCATGATTTTGAAAAAGTATTCCAATACTGGTGAAAACACAGCCACAGCTTTTGCACTGACCATATGTAATGCTTCAGTACATTCAATATTCCCTATGCTTGCATTAGGGCTGAATTACAATGGAGCTATTCTCTATCCTTTCAAGCATAGAGAATGGGCCCATCAAATTGGTGAGACGTAACAAACTATTAATTTTGGAACTTACATTTTCCGGCAACAACAAGGGTTTATCTGTAGAAGTAACGCAATCAGAGCTCAAGATATTTGCTTAGACACAGAACAGAATGTCTGCAACTTTGAAATTCATCCAAACAAGAATCCTGAAGCACTACTGGTGTATATGGGCAATGGGTGTGCATGCTTAAGAATTGCTTGTGATAGTGTTTTCACAGAATATTTGGTAGTGAGTCCTAAGAATCATTTAAATCTTTCTGTCTGTAACTTTAGTATTTGAAAATGGTTTTGTTTTAAAATTTGCTTATTTTAGTTGTGCTGCATTTTGAATTGAAATTAATTATTTGATTTGTAATTTGAAAATTGCTTGTTTTAAAATTTCTTGTTTTAGTTGTGTTGCATTCCCTTTTAAATATTGATTCAAATTGTTTAAAATTTATAAACATTGATTTAAATTGCTTATATATCATTTTGTAATCAGAAATTGAAATTGAAAATTGATTGGCAAATTGATTATTAAATTTTAACCAAGAAATTATTACTGTTAAATCAAAAATTGAAATTTAAAAATTTATAAACATTGATTTAAATTATCTTTTTGTAATCAGAAATTGAAATTGAAAATTGATTATTATATTTTAACTGAAAAATTATTATTTTTAAATAAAGAAATTGAAACGGAAAATTTATTAGCATTGATTCAAATTGTTTATTTATCTTTTTGTAATCAGGAATTAAAATTGAAAATTGATTATTTGTTTTGTTTTCTCTTTCTCCCTTTTCCTTTCCCTTATCTTTTTCCTACTTTTCTATCCAACTTTCTGCCTCTGTGTTCCAGGATATGCTATCAACTCGGACGAGTCCTGAAGACTTCACAACAACATCACAAAGGAAGTGCCCCTGCCGATGATCGTGAGTCACGGGGTGGTGTAAGAATCGGTCCGAAGTTTCTCTGATCTGCCTCATGATCATCATCAGAGACTGAGATCCCGGGACTGCACCACTCGCCTGAGTTCTGGCCTGGTCGAGGTGGATGCTTGCCAAGGACTGTTTTGTAGGTGTGCTTGGTGCTTGCCACTTTACGCTGCACTCGAGTAGATACTGGCTCTAGCGTCCTGTTCCACCTGTTTCTTGGAGTGACGATCTCCTCATACAATAGCCAATAAATCTTCCCACCTTTTGGCCAGAGGCCACTCGCTTTGGAAAAGGACTACAAAAAATTATTTTCTGTCCTGGGGTTACGTTGCAGTGCTTTGTATCCCCAAATCGTGTGCTGCTCATGCCTGGACGGTTTGTTTTGTCTAGCCAGGCAGCGTCCCTCCCCCAGGGGCGAGCTGCAGCCGCTGCGCCTGCTTGCAAGCCCCCCCTCGCTGGCCCCCTGCTCGGCTCGGCTTGGCTTGGTAGTTGCTCTGCTGCTTGCTTGCTTCCCCTCCCCTGCTTTTTTTGCTTCACTTTATTTTTCCTTATTAGCTAGGAATACCACCTGGACATCAAGAAACCCCCAGACGTCTGTTCGTGACAAGAAATACACGTTTTCTGCCCTCCTCAGCACCGGCTGAGGCTGTACATCCACTCGGATGGGTGAAGTCTTTCTGCGTCACCCATGGCTGGTTTTTTTCTTGTGTTGGGGAGTATTTTTCTGTGTGTTTGCTTAATAAACATTTTTTTTCCACTTTTCCTCTGAGGAAATCTTGCCCGAACCTGGTGGGGGGAGGGAGAGGAGTTTGGGGAGTTTGTTTCTTAGGGGGCTCCTTTTGGAGATTCTTCCCCTAATTTGTCCCAAACCAGGACAAATATTATTGGCACCCAACGTGAGGCACGAGAAAGTGAAAAAAACTTTATTACTCTATAACTGTGTATTGGTATAGATTTATACTGTCTTTTGGGATGGAATTTGGAATGTGTTTTTGATTTTTGGGATTTTTTTGAGGTCTTAATACCTCTCTGGTCCCTGGGTTTATTTTCCTATCCAGAAATAGCTCCAGTATTGTCTCTTTTTTGTTGTTTTTGTACTAGAGGGACACTGACCAAAATATTTATCAGGCTGGGCTTGATTGTGATGGCTTGTAGAAGGTTTATAAAGATGCTGGAATCAGTTCCAGGAATGTCTGGTTCATGGCTATGGTTATGCACTCAGTTTTTTAGAGGAGAAGCAGGGGAGGAGGCTTTCCAGCCTTTGTTTTCCTTTGTCTCCTCTGAATTTTTTACATCTTTATTAGAAAATGTTCAGTTCTCCCTGAATATTAAAGAGATTATCTTTCTGATGTTTAGTTTGGTAAGCTCCATCTACACGTTTATATAAAATGAGGGCTGAGATTTCTAGAGGTGCTGGTGCGACTCCTGACTTTGGAGCAGGGCAAAGTGTGAGGAGTTCTGAGTGGTGTTGGAAATGGGAGGACCTGGGCCAAATTTTAAAGGAATTTTCTGATCCTATAGTCTGGGACTTTCCACGCGAGCAAATTCAGAACCCAGCTGAGGTAGTAAAATATTTGAAAGAAAAGTGCCATGATAACCCTAAGGAAAAAAAGATCACTGCAGTGTGCTGGGCCCTGGCGTATGCTTATCGTACCCTGTTACATACTGTAGGACCACAGAAAAAAGGAAAGGGAACAGGGAGATAAAGTAGCTACTATCCCAGTCATTCAGGTTGTAGCAAACACCCCAGGCTCGAGGACAGGGGCGAAATTAGACAGTAAGCTTCAACCAATGGCTGTGGCTACCAGCACGAGGAGTGGAAAACGCACGGCTAAGAACGATCGACCAGTGGAGGATGATGATGATGATGATGCAGGAGAAGGACCCTTACACCTCCTGAAATGAAACCCGAGTTAAAGCAACCGGTGCAAGATCAGAAACCAATATTGAGTCCTTTTCCTTGAAGGACCTTCGTGGTCTAAGGAAGGATTATAATGAGACGACCTGATGAGTCCATAATTAGTTGGCTGATCCAGCTTTGGGATGCGGCAGGCAAGGCTACCATTCTGGACGGTACTGAAGCGAGACACCTGGGATCCCTGTCACATGATCCGGTCATCGATCAAGGGATGATGAGGGGAGCTAACCCTCACAGCCTCTGGACACGGGTCCTGGATAGTGTGGCCCAAAGATACTTATGTGCAGAAGATTTATATACGCAGCAGACCTGATGGAAGACCATAGAGCAAGGGATCCAACGCCTGAGGGAAATGACAGTGGTGGAGATTATTTTCTCAGATGATATAACAACTAAGAATCCGGACTTAGTACCATGTACACCTGTGATGTGGAGGAAACTTGTACGACTGGGGCCACCTGAATATGCTTCTGCTCTAGCAAAAATGAAGCGGGATGAGGTATATGAGACTGTGCTCTATATGGCCAAGAAGCTTCGGACCTATGTGGATGATGTACATGGCCCAACCCATGCCAGAATTGCAGCTGTGGAAACACACTTGCAGAACTGAGAAGATAAGATAGAGGAAAATCATCGGAGATTCAGGGAGGAGATTAAGGAGGACCTCCTCCAAATCTCAGCTGTACAGATTAGAAACCCTGGTACCCAATGTCGATGTTCCCCCGATGGGGAGAAGAGGTACACTCCCCGAGCTGAGTTGTGGTTTTTCTTGCGGGATTGTGGAGAGAACAAGAGGACATGGGATGAGAAGTTTATGGCTGCTCTGGCACAACGGGTGAGGGATTTGAAGGAAGGCAAGATTGAAAGAGGAAGTTCCACCAAAAGGAGAGCCGCTCCTGTTGCCCGTAACCAAAGTGCCAAATATGATATTGATAATGACATGTCTGACCCTCTTGAAGGAACCTCTAAGACGTACGCCCCAGGAAAGAAGGATAAACAGGCTTAGAGGGGCCCTGCCTCTAGCCAGGGCGAGGCGAGGGAGAATCGTGTCTTTTGGACTGTGTGGATTCGGTGGCCTGGCACATCAAAATCACAAAAGTATAAAGCTTTAGTTGACATAGGTGCACAATGTACAATAATTCCATCAAGATACGTGGGGGCAGAATCTGTTTCTATTGCCGGTGTGACAGGTGGATAGCAGGACTTCACCCTGGTAGAAGCTGAAGTGAATTTAACTGGAAAGGAATGGAAAAAGACATCTTATTGTGACTGGTCCAGAGACCCCATGCATTTTGGGCATAGATTACCTTTGAAGAGGGTATTTTAAGGACCCAAAAGGACTCAGGTGGGCATTTGGAATAGCAGTTGTAATGGCAGAGCACATCCGGCAATTGAACACCTTGCCTGGACTGTCCGAGAATCCAATTACAGTAAGACTTCTGAAAGGAGAAGAGCAATGGGTACCAACTGCCACTTCAACAGTGCATCGCTGGCAATATAGGACAGCTCGAGATGCTGTGATCCTCATCCATAAGATGAACCATGAGCTGGAGAGCCAAGGGGTGGTCAGCAAAACCCACTCACCCTTCAACAGCCCCATCTGGCCTGTGCAAAAATCTGATGGAGAATGGAGATTGACTGTGGACTATCATGCCTTAAATGAAGTCACTCCACTGCTGAGCGCTGCCGTGCCGGATATGCTGGAGCTGCTCTGCGAGCTGGAGTCTAAGGCAGCAAATTGGTATGCCACCATTGACATTGCCAATGCATTTTTCTCCATTCCTTTGGCAGCAGAGTGCAGGCCTCAGTTTGCTTTTACATGGAGGGGCGTGCAGTATACCTGGAACTGACTGCCCCAGGGGTATAAGCACAGTCCTACCATCTGCCATGGACTGATGCAGGCTGCACTGGAAAAGAGTGAGGCTCTGGAACATTTACAATATATTGATGACATCATCGTATGGGGAAACACAGCAGCATAACTGTTTGAGAAAGGAGTAAAAATTATTCAAATCCTCCTGGAAGCCGGCTTCGCCATCAAGAAGAGTAAAGTTAAGGGACCTGCTCGGGAGATCCAGTTCCTGGGAGTGAAGTGGCAAGATGGACGGCATCAGATTCCTGCTGATGTTATTAACAAGATTACAGCTATGTCCCCACCTACTAACAAGAAGGAGACACAAACTTTTCTAGGTGCCATTGGCTTTTGGAGAATGCACATCCCTGAGTACAGCCAAATTTTGAGCCCTCTCTACCAGGTCACTCGCAAGAAGAACAATTTCCACTGGGACCCTGAACAACAGCAAGCCTTTGCCCAGATTAAACAGGAGATCTCCCATGCAGTAGCTCTTGGCCCAGTCAAGACAGGACCAGATGTGAAGAACGTACTCTACTTTACAGCCGGGAGCCATGGTTTGTCTTGGAGCCTGTGGCAGAAGGTGCCTGGTGAGACTCGAGGCTGACCCCTGGGATTCTGGAGTCCGAGTTACAGAGGGTCTGAAGGCAACTATACCCCAATGGAGAAGGAAATCTTGACCGCCTACGAGGGAGTCCAAGCAGCTTCAGAAGTGATCGGTACAGAAGCACAACTCCTCCTGGCGCCCTGCCTACCAGTGCTCGGGTGGATGTTAAGCGGAAAGTTTCCCTCCACCCATCATGCCACCAGTGCCACATAGAGCAAGTGGATTGCCCTCATCACTCAACGTGCCCTGATTGGAAAACTAAATCGCCCTGGGATTTTGGAAATAATTACAAACTGGCCAGAAGGAGAAAGTTTTGGTGTCACAGATGAGAAACAAGAACCAGTGACACGATCTGAGGAAGCTCTGCCATACAATCAGCTACCAGCAGAAGAAACACGCTAAGCCCTATTCACCGACGGTTCCTGTTGCATTGTAGGGATGAATCGGTGGTGGAAAGCAGCTGTATGGAGCCCCACACGACGGGTCGCAGAGGCCACTGAAGGAGAGGGTGGATCAAGTCAATTTGCTGAACTTAAAGGCATTCAACTGGCCCTAGACATCGTAGAAAGAGAGAAATGGCTGAAACTCTATTTGTACACTGATTCCTGGATGGTAGCCAATGCTTTGTGGGGATGGTTGAAGAGATGGAAAGAGGCAAACTGGCAGCGTAGAGGAAAACCAATTTGGGCTGCTGAAGAGTGGAAGGACATCGCTACTCTGCTAGAGAAACTACCTGTGAAAGTTCGCCATGTAGATGCCCATGTCCCCAGAAGTAGAGATAATTAAGAGCAGCAAAGTAATCAGCAAGTAGATCAGGCTGCAAAGATAGGGGTGTCAAAGATAGACCTCAATTGGCAGCACAAGGGACAGTTGTTCCTAGCACGATGGGCCCATGATGCCCTAGGTCATCAGGGTAGAGACGTCACCTATAAGTGGGCACAAAACCAAGGGGTGGATCTTACCATGGACAGCATCACACAAGTTATCCATGACTGTGAGACGCGAGCTGCCATCAAGCAGGCCAAGCGGGTGGAGCCCCTCTCGTATGGGGGGCGATGGTCAAAGCATAAGTACGGGGAGGCCTGGCAGACTGATTACATCACACTGCCTCAGACCCGCCAGGGCAAGCGCTACATGCTGACCATAGTGGAAGCCACCACCGGATAGTTGGAGACCTATCCGGTGTCCCATGCTACAGCCCGCAACACCATACTGGGCCTTGAAAAGCAGGTTCTTTGGAGTCATGGTACCCCTTAAAGAATTAAGTCAGACAATGGGACTCATTTTAAGAACAACCTCATTAACAGTTCGGCTAGGGAACATGGCATTGAGTGGGTGTACCACATCCCTTACCATGCACCAGCTGCAGGTAAAGTGGAAAGGTACAATGGATTACTGAAAACCACTTTGAAGGCATTGGGTGGGGGGTCTTTCAAAAACTGGGAACAACATTTAGCAAAGGCTACCTGGCTAGTTAATACCTGAGGTTCCACCAACTGAGCAGGTCCTGCCCAGTCTAACTCCTTTAATATAGTGGATGGAGATAAAGTTTCCGTGGCCCATGTTAGAGGTTTGTTAGAGGTTTGTTAGGAAAGGCAGTATGGGTTAATCCTGCCTCGAGTACAGGCAAACCCATTCGTGGGATTGTCTTTGCTCAAGGACTAGGATGTACGTGGTGGATAATGCAGAAAGATGGAACAATGACATGTGTACCTTAGGGAGATCTGATTGTGAGGTGAGACAGAAGGAAATATGTAAGTGTTGAAGGACTGAGTAAGTAAAATGAGAGGAAATGTGTAAGTGTTGATGGACTGAGTAAGTGAAATGAAAGTTTATTTGGTTTTATTTTATGAAGTTTTTAATCCTGTTCACAATATGGAGATAAGGGGTGGAATGTCCTGGGATGACGTTGCAGTGCTTTGTATCCCCAAATCGTGTGCTGCTCATGCCTGGACGGTTTGTTTTGTCTACCCAGGCAGCGTCCCTCTTCCAGGGGCGAGCTGCTGCCGCTGCACCTGCTTGCAAGCCCCCCCCTCGCTGGCCCCCTGCTCGGCTCGGCTTGGCTTGGTAGTTGCTCTGCTGCTTGCTTGCTTCCCCTCCCCTGCTTTTTTTGCTTCACTTTATTTTTCCTTATTAGCTAGGAATACCACCTGGACATCAAGAAACCCCCAGACGTCTGTTCATGACAAGAAATACACGTTTTCTGCCCTCCCCAGTACCGGCTGAGGCTGTACATCCACTCGGATGGGTGAAGTCTTTCTGCGTCACCCATGGCTGGTTTTTTTCTTTTGTTGGGGAGTGTTTTTCTGTGTGTTTGCTTAGCAAACAAGTTTTTTCCACTTTTCCTCTGAGGAAATCTTGCCCGAATCTGGTGGGGGGAGGGGGAGGAGTTTGGGGAATTTGTTTCTTAGGGGGCTCCTTTTGGAGATTCTTCCCCTAATTTGTCCTAAAACAGGACACTTTCCTAAAGAGATATTTAGATCTCTTTCTCCCCAACAGATTGAAGACGCGTCTTGTCTGACGACCATGATGATGCATCCCTTCTGTTGGTGCCTTTATCCCATCTTTTCTCTCTCTCTCTCTCTCTCTCTCTCTCTCTCTCTCTCTCTCTCTCTCCCCTTTTACCTTTCTCTCTCTCTATCGCAAAACTGAATTGTTGGCACTCCAATAAACTGCATTACTGCTTTCTGCTTAACAAAACCTGAGTCTCTTGCCTTTTGTCTTTTGCACCCTGGGGTCGAACGAACCATCAAGACTCCCGCTCAGGTTGAGCGGATCGTCACACCTATTGGTAAGGATTAAGAGGAAGGCCAACAGGGCTGACATCCTACTGGGAGTCTTTCATTGTCCACCCAAGCAGAAAGAAGAGGTGGAAAACTTATTCTATAAACAGATGGACATTGTTTCAAGATCACCAGTCCTTGTTCTTGTAGGTGACTTTAACCTACTAGACATCTGCTGGGAACTTAACACAGCAGAAAATAGGTGGTCAAGGAAGTTCATAAAGTGCATGAAGGACAACTTTTTGTAGTAGCTGGTGAATGAGCCCACCGGGAGAGGGACTGTTTTAGATCCATTGGTTGCAAATAGAGATGGGCTGGTGGGACAAGCGGTGGTTGTAGGCCGCTTGGGGCATAGTGATAATGAAATTAGAGAGTTCTTGATATTTGGTAAAATGAGGAGGAACATCAATCAGACTTTTACATTGGAATTCCAGAGGGCAGACTTTGGTCTATTTAGGAGACTTATTTGGCGAGTTCTTTGGGAAGCAGCCCTGAAAAACAAAGAAGTTCAGGAAAGGTGGATGTGTTTAAAAACAGAGATCTTGAGGGCACAACAACAGACTGTCCCTGTGCGCTGAAAGATGAATAGATGAAGCAAACATCCAGCCTGGATGGGCAGCAAGGTTTGGAAAGAACTCAGGAATGAAAAGAGGATGTATCATCTTTGAAAGGAGGGTCGGGCCTCTCAGGAAGCATTTAAGGGGATTACTAGGGTATGTAGGAAAAAAAAAATTAGAGACGCCAAAGCTCAGTTCAAACAAAATTTGGCAACTTTTGTAAAGGATAAAAAAAATCTTTTTATGAATACATTAATGGCAAAAGGAAGGGTAAGACCAACCTTTGTTCTCTACTGGATGTGGGAGGGAACTTAGTAACTGCAGATGAGGAGAAGGCAGTGTTGTAAGGCAGAACGGGGTTTGGACCCCCGTGGACATGTCTGTACAAATCTAGGCCTTGTGCGTGCACCAGCCAAAAACTATATTTAGTTGCTATGTTATGCTGTTCAGTTATTGCTGCACATTCTGCTGTTTGTTCTCATGCCTCTTTCACACGCAAGCTGTTTTTCTGTATTTCTTAGTTTAGACCAGTGCTTACAACAGGTGCATAGCATGAGAAAATTTTAGGAGTTTTTCGATAACTGGTTTGAAACCCCCCAGGGCCGCTGGAACATAAACTATGCTAAATCGGGAGAGAAGACGTTGAAAACAACGAATACCAAGATTAGGAGATTCAAGATAGCAGAGGGCAGCGAAGATTTTGAAAATCACCAATTACAAACTTTTGGGGGGTTGAAGGGGTGGATCAATATTCTAAAATTACCTATTGTAAAGTGTGTTCCCGGGTGGATGATGGTTCTAGAAATATATAATTGGGGTGAATTCTAAACAATAAAGGGGGCTTCTGAAAAACCATATTGATTTGCTGTTCGGAAGTCCAGTTTGCTCCCGCAATGCAGAAGTGCTTAACGCCTTTTTTGCCTCAGTCTTTAGTGGGAAGACGGTTTGTCCTCCAGACAACTGTCCTCCTGGCTGGTAGATGGTGTCATTCTGCTCCCTCTGTGCAGTGTTATAGGCTGTTGATGGTGTGGTTGGACAGTGCCCAAGCAGAAAGGGACCTGGGGGTACTGGTCAACAGTCGACTGAACATGAGCCAGCAGTGTGCCCTGGTGGCTATGAAGGCCAATGGCATCCTGATCTGCATCAGGAATAGCATGGCCAGCAGGAGCAGGGAGGTCATTCTTCCCCTGTACTTGGCACTGATGAGTTCGCACCTTGAGTATTGTGTCCAGTTCTGGGCCCCTCAGTTTAGGAAGGACGTTGAGATGCTTGAGCATGTCCAGAGGAGAGCAACAAGGCTGCTGAGGGGTTTGGAACACAAGCCCTATGAGGAATGGCTGAGGGAGCTGGGGTTGTTTAGCATGGAGAAAAGGAGACTTAGGGGTGACCTTATAATTCTCTACAACTTCTTGAAAGGTGGTTGTAATATGGTGGGGGTTGGTCTCTTTCACCAGGTAGCAACTGACAGAATGAGAGGACAGTCTCAAGCTGCGCCAAGGGAAATTTAAGTTGGATATTAGGAAAAAGTTTTTTATGGAAATAGTGATAAAGTACTGGAATTTTCTGCCGAGGGAGGTGGTGGAGTCACCATCCCTGGATGTGTTTAAATAAAGATTGCATGTGGCACTTAGTGCCATAGTCTAGTTGAGGTGTTAGGGCATGGGTTGTACTTGATGATCGTGAAGGTCTCTTCCAAACTACTGATTCCGTGATAAGGTCCCAAACCCGAACTAACCAGATTGAATAAGCCTTGCGCCCCTGTCGCACCATGTCTTTTCATAAACTATCAAACCAAAGTAAGAGAAGATCTGACAGACCAACGCCTTTCAGGGGACGGAGAGATTATACGTTGATAGGTCGTCAAGAGTAATTCAGGGGAAGCAAATGTCAAGATATGCTATAGTGAATGAGGAATTAGTAACCATAGAAAAGAAAAAGTTACCTGCCAGCTAGTCAGCCCAAGCATTTGAGTTATAAGCTTTAAAATGAACCCTTGAAATATTAGCCCCAGAAACAGAGACCGTGTATACTGATTCTAAGCATGCCTTTGGAGTGCTGCATACTTTTGGGAAAATTTAGGAAGAAAGTGGAGGGCTGAATTCAAAATGGAGAGAACTAGTCCATGAAAGGCATATCTCAGAAGTATTGGAAGCATTACAATTGCCAAACAAAATTGCTGTTGTGCACATTCTGGGACACCAGAAAAGAAGCACCTTAGAAATACGAGGAAACAACTTAGCAGACTTAGAGGCTAAAAATGCAGCCAAATCCAGAAAGAGAACATAATGATGGTCCTCACCCCCACAGAAGAAATTAAATATATACCAATATTCAGTGAAATGGAGGAAAGAAAATTCCTGGAAATAAGAGCAAAAAAAGACAGTAAAGGGAAGTGGGTGTTATCCGATAGGACACAGTTATTAAATAAACCACTGGCAAGGAAAATATTAGAAAGCATGCATAACAAGACTCATTGGGGTACCCAAGTGCTGAGTGATCAGTTCCTGAGAAATTTGGGTTGCATGGGAATTTTTAGAACAGCTGAGCAAATAACTGAAAAGTGTGTAATATGCCAAAAAGTAAACAGAAAAGTAATGAGAGAGGCACGCCGAGGAGAGCGAAAATTAGCTTTACGACCCTTTCAGAGTATCCAAGCAGATTTTGCTGAACTCCCCCAAGTGCAACAGTGGAAATTTTTGCTAGTAATAGTAGATCATTTAACCCATTGGGTAGAAGCGGTACCAGCGGTTAAAGCTGCTGCTAATGCACTATGTAAAACTCTTCTAGAACTAATCATTCCCCAATATGCAATAGTAAATAATAGCAACTCAGACGGAGGAACCCATTTCACATCAAAAATACTACAGCAGGTGGTCCAAGCTCTGGGTATAGAAGGGGAATTACACACTCCATGGCATCCACAAAGTTCAGGGCGGGTTGAAAAGGTAAATTAACTTCTCAAGAGAACTCTAACTAAACTAATGATTGAAACCCCAATGTCATGGGTCAAGTGCTTACCCCTAGCCTTGCTGAGACTCAGAACACAGCCCTGATCAGACTTGGTAGTTTCTCCTTATGAAATTATGTTTGGTTTACCTTTTCTGATTTCACAGAATAGCATTGCCACTTATGATGAAGGGGAGGACAGTGTCAAGAAATATATCCCATCTTATAGCACAAACTCTACAGGAACTGCGAGAAAAGGGAAAAATCCCTCAGACTGCTACCCTAGATTTCAAAATTCATAATGGCAATCCTGGGACCTGGGTAATGGTTAAATCATGGAAAGATCAACCTTTAACCCCCCAATGGGAGGGTCTTTTGCAGGTATTGCTGAATCGGCTGTACGAACTGCAGAACAAGGATGGACTCATGCTAGCTGAATAAAAGGACCAGTAGAAGATCCCAATGACTAGACAATCGTCATTTCCACAGGAGGACTGAAAATGGGTCTGAACCGAAATGTGCAAGCTCAATGTGGCAAGAAAACTGCAAGCAACCACTCATCAATCCATCACTCCAGACTGGGAGGGAGTTCCCCATGGGCTTTATCAATTCTTTTATATTTCCAAATGCCAGAAGCTTTCCAAACTCTGGGGTGGTGATTTACTCCCTCCCCAATCGAGGGAATCAGGGTTATATAGATTAACAAACACCATGTCCATAGGTGATCCTAGAGTTTTTGCCTTTGCCTGTGACATACAAAAAGAAAAACCATCAGCTCTTCCTTCTGAGACATCTCCTGGATTTATTCCTCGCCGCATACCCTGCTTAAAGCACCCTAGAATGAGACACTCAAGCTGGGTTCAAGGTCAGTGTGAAAATAGTGGCCAGCTTTGGCTCTGTAGCTCTCCCAAGAGGCCAGTGTATTGCAAAATTTGTCAAGAGAAAGGGAAAAGTTCAAACACAAATCGAGGGCAAGTACTGACTCTAACACCTTGTTGTAGAATTGAATGGCTGCTCTGCAATACTCACAAGCTATTAGAAGCTGAGTAGGAGGCTATAGTAATCCAAATCCGAGGACCATATTTAGAGTGCAGACAACAACTCCATATAGTGGGGAGGTAGCAAGACCATATTCTACAAGTGAAATTAGTAAGTGCTGGCTGACTAAGGAACAATAAAGGACCACAATATAAGAAAAGAAGGTGACATAATTTTAAAGTAAAGAGATAAGGAGGCAAGACCAGATTAACCACTATACTCGCCACCAAGAAGATCATGCATAGCTGCTGTGGGCAGCAACCCCATAGGCATGGAAGGTGGAGGTACATGTTATACTGGGCTCCTATTACTCCTTGTTAGTCTTTTCCCTCTTTGGAATCTAGATGATCCATGTCACCGGTACTACAGACCACTGTACCATGGGAAAATTCAAGGTTCTTATTTTGGCTTTCATAACTTCCTCAGCCACCGTTATAATTCATCTAAAATAGACACTTGCCTACAGAATGGCTAAATCTATGGGGTTACAAAGATTCTAGGGTCAAAACATGGATGCCCACAGAGACAAATGGGGTTTTTTCTCCATGGGTCAGACCTGAGCCTGGAAAAAAGAATAGAATTTAATGCAATATTTTATACAGGAGCGAATAATAAGTAAGCAAAGAGAGCAGATACAACCACCCAATCTCGAGCCAACTCCACATGGAGGTTTATATGCAAAACTCAAAAAACAGATAGAAAATGAAATAGAAATGCCAAGGTTAGAAAAAAACTTGTTTGTAGATCTGGGAGAAAGAATTAGTAAAGAACTGAATGTTACCAACTGCTGGGTATGAGGGGGGGGCTTTCATGTCTGAAGAGTGGCCATGGAAAAGTAGTGGCCTAGGCCTGGTTGAACTTCTCAAATAGAACAGAACAAAATGAAAGAGGAGAATCGACCAGAGGGGTGGATATTAAGTTCAGAAATAATAGAACAGGAGTGCCTCTGGTGTTTGGGAAAAGAAATCTTGGATAACGTAGGACAAACATCCTGTAAAATATATGAAGTCTATAATGGAACTTCCACATGGTGGATCCCTGAGAAATCAACACAATATTGCTCCCAGGAGAAAAAAAATATGAAAAACAAATTAAACTTTTCCTGTGTAATAATCCTGGAAAAAAAACCCCTATTATGGGATCCCTGAAATATCTCAATTTTAGGAAAGCATGAATAACCAAAGAAAAGAGTACTGGAAAGGACCAAATGGCTTATTCTGGATACGTGGGAAAAGGGCTTATCCAAAACTTCCTCCCCTATGGAAAGGAAGTTGTATTCTAAAAATTATCCAATCAAGATTTTTCCTGTTACCTAACCAAGAGGAAAGAATTTAGGAATGCCAGTCTACAATGCCTTAAGAAGAAACAAAAAAAAATTAATTTGAGACATTGGGGTATATCAAAAGTAGGGTGATGAGGAGTGGCCTTCTAAATGAATAATACTAACATATGATCCAGCTACCTGGGTAAAAGATGGGAGTTGGGGATATCGAACCCCAATTTATATGCTAAATTGCATCATAAGACTCCAAGCAGTTGAAGAAATCATAACCAATGAAACAGCCAGGGCCATGGAATTAATAGTCAGCCAGCAAAGGCAAACCAGAGCTACAGTGTATCAAAATCGGTTAGCGCTGGACTATTTATTAGCAGAAGAAGAAGAGGTCTGCGGAAAGTTTAACACATCTGATTGTTGTTTACAAATTGATGATAATGGGGATGCAGTTTTGGATATAGCAAAAAACATCCAGAAAATAGCCCATGTGCCAGTCCAAAAATGGGAATCTATAATGAATAAAGGATAGTTAGAAGATGTCTTTAGAATATCCTGGTAGAAAAAGGTGGGATTTATAGTGTTATGTGGAATAACAAGTCTATTTTTTCTTCCATGTTTAATCCCATGCCTGATCCAATTAATTACCTATGTGGTTCAAAATATGCAAATAATGACAGTGCCCACCCATCCAGTGCCAGGGACCATAAGAAGAAAACAGAACATTATGATATTAAGAAGAATGAAACATGACAAAAACCTAAAAACAGCATTTAAGATCTCTGAAAGGTATCAGTATGCAAAGAGCACAGGAGTTCAGATGTTGTAGCTCAAGTCAAATAAAGCAAGACATAAAAAGGGGAGGATTTGTTTAAAATGACAATATAATATTGGCTTTTGCATTTATATATTCGGTTTTGCATGGTGCTATTGATCATAAGTAGGTATGGTATAATTTATAAGTCCTCTTAGCTGTTTTGTACTATAACATAATCTTTCAGTTAAGTATGCACCACATAGCTTATAGACATAGTGGTGTGATGAATGTATTATATTGTAAGCCTTAGCAAAACACAAAATGTTGAAATGCTTCTCCTTCTGGTACTGTCCGTATCAAGGGATAGAACTCGCAGAGGGACTTTGCCTTCCTTGCAGCAGGAGATGACAGGACAGGCAAGGCAAGGCGGCTGGGCTGGGGCGACTTGTGGTCTCATCCAGGTGTCGTTGGTGAGTTGGAGCAGCTTGGATTGCAGTGGGAGCTGCCCCACTTGGCCTGTGGAATTGGCCCCAAGGCAGTGTCTCTCGGAGACAAGAAAAAGGAAAATAACTCTATTCAGGTCTGGTTCCCACAATTCAAGATGCAGAGAGACTGGAAAGGGTCCAAAAGAGGGTCACAAAGATAATCAAAGGGCAGGAGAACCTGCCCTATGGGGAAAGAGTAAAGGTGTTGAGTCTTTTCTCCCTGGAGAAAGCTCAGGGGAAACCTCATGTGGTGGTGCATCCCTCCCCCCGTCCTTTTCCCAGGCCACACTGTGATATGTGAAATGTTCATTAGGCCTCGGCCGTGACAAACAGCACCTGTGCTCAGCTCTTCTTGTGCTTATCAGAAACACTGCTCCCAGGAACTGCTGCTGTCTAACAACCTCCTGTTTTCTTTATGAACAGCCTTGGAAACTGTTTTTCTTGCCTGAATGGCATAACATTGCTGTTCTCACACTTTCAAAGAAAGTGCTGACCCAAACTGTGACCAGGATGAAACACCGTTATGACTAAAGCCCACTCCCTATAAACAGTGACCCTATAAACAGCAGTCCAAAATGATACCCTTTTAGCTCTTCTGGACTGCAGCAGGATGCAACCAGCAATCATCCTCTGAGTGGGATGCCTCTCAGAGCCAGCACTGTCAAGTTTGCTGTACTTGGAGGATCACTGAAGGACGAGTCCTGAGCCGATACCCCCATTCCTCGGGGCTCAACCCTTTGCCCGTAGGGGAGATGCAAAGGCATCCAGAGTGAGTATTTAGCTTATCTTTGAGGGGAATTTTTCACAGGTACCTTCCATGCACTGACTTTGCCTGTGTGCATACAAGTGTGCATATGCCATAGGAAATCTGGGAGAAATTATGCTTTCTTAGATGTTTAAGTACCTAAGATGTCTAAGTTAGTTAGGCCTGTAAGTAAGGTTAAGTCATAACCTAACTTAAATGCTGCTAAGTGTTGTTCTTTTGCTTAGTTGCCAAGTATATCTTTGAAGTTATAAGTTCGGTTAAGTGTGTTAAGTGTTATTCCTCTGATAAATTGTTAAGGTTAAGTTATAAGTTAAGTTAGATATAAATTTTGTTCCTTTGTTGAATTTTTAGGTTTAAGGTATAAGTCCAGTTAATGTACTGTTAAATTTCAGTGCTGTTAAGCATTTAGGCCATGTTGGGGGTTAGGATTTTTCCTTTTTTTTTCTTTCACTCAGGGAATTTTGTCCCATTTATTGCCTAAGAGATGATATCGACCGTTATGGATTTACAGAGGAAGCCTGCCCTGCCTCTCGTGAGCAAGAATGTTGAGAAACAGGGAAGAAAGCTGATTACATAGTGTGGGATACTGGTGAAAGCCAGGGAAAAAGCAGGTTTGGATTTTCTCAAGCTGCTCAAGGAAAACATGAGAGAAAGAATTATAACAATGATTAAGCACCTGCTGGATGCGTGACAGACGTGATGTTTCCTTGAAAGCATGTTTACCAGGGTGTCACCTTCCTTGCACAAATGAAATCACTTCTATTCTTAGTTCCAGTATCATGTCTATAATAGTAATTTGTTTCTTTAATAAAGGGCTTTTTGCTTCTGTTCTGTCTGAAGGAAGTATTGTTGCTACATCCTTTTTGTCACTCTCCTAGCCAGATAGCAACAACACAGGATCTGAAAACAGGAAAGGTGTCCTGTTTGTCAAACCTGTACATTTGAGAGAAGAATAACAAACTGTTCAAGTGATGAATTTATTATAGACTTGCAACCGCTTTTGAGCAAATTGCTGAACACAGTTTCTCACACTAAAATATATAAATACTGTCTTTGCAATAAATCAGATTCAGTTTGTTATAAGTGCATATTATATTGTTGGATTTTTACAAATATTAAAATGAATGCTATATGTATAATGTTGGAAAACTTTACTGTATGGATATAGTTTCTTTTAGTTCTACTATTAACAAAAATTAGAAATAGTGGTGTGATAAATATATATTTTTCTCGGACTATAACATGGTGATGTAAAAAGCTTTTGTTCATGTAACTAACTCAGGGAATGGTAAAAGATAATCAGAAAATTCTTCACATTCTTGGATTATCCTATCTGGAGGAAGATAGGGTGACAAACACCAGAATTCCAGGGAAGGAATTTATTGATCTCTGATATCAGGGAGTGCGCTGACAAGAAGGAGTCACAAGGAGAAATTAAAAAGGAAAAGTTTATTTACAGGTTGGGGGTGGGATGATTTTGAATAATGCATAAAGGTCTATGAATATGCAACAGGTCGATGCATTTAAAGAAGTGTTTTCTGAGTTAGTGTGTGCTCTTGGCTGAATGTAAAGCACTTGGCAGTTATAATCTTTTGCTTTATTGTTTGTCCTTATTGTCTTTTAATAACCCTTTTAAAATCTACCAGGATTTTTTCACAAGTTACTTCTAGCTTCTGTCTCTTGCATTCATACGCCACTGACTGGTACTTAAGAGACAAAAGAAGTGGACAAGGTGGGGGGAAGGGTGCAGCTGGCTACTTTCTTAGCTGAGGGGTTTTCTCTTGGGAAGAGCAGAGATGCCACAAGATTTTGCCTGGGGAGTGAGGGGCTGGGCTCACATTCTCGATCTCAGGATCGGAGTGGAGAGGTGCAGTTTTTGGTGCTGTTGCTGCCCAGAGGGTTCGCTGCTTCTCGCGGAGTTTTTCATCCTGTGCAGCTTCTACTTACTGTGGGTATGCGGGAGTCTGCTGGTTACTTTGTATCGGGATGGACGGTCGTCAGGGACAAAACTCAAACGCTCTGTGTAGGCTAAATGTTACAGTTGCAGTTTATTATAAAAGAGCCTGCTGGAAGCTGCCCGGCACAGCCTCAAAGCAGGATAAGAGAGAGATAGAAAAGAAGGAGAGAGAGAAGAGTAGAGAGCAAGAAGGAGATGCTAGAGAAGAGAACGATTTCCTGTTTGCAACATAGTAAATCATCTTCCATGATAAATATTCTAATTTCCACTAACCAATGTACTACAAGATACAAATTCTATAGCATTTACATAGAGCCTATAGGAATCATGATATTAGCATAGTGTGTTACATTTTAAACTCTAAGATCTAATCTATGGGCGCTGGCAAGTCTTTTTGTGTCCTTTGGAGCTGAGGGCATTGTTTCATCAAGAGGGGATTACCTTCAGGGGCTATGCTATTATTTCATGGTAATTCAGTAAGTAACGCTTCTTCCCTCTCCCCAACACTTCCCCAACATGGATAAGCTTCCACTTGTCAGGAAAATTAATCCACAAACACCAGAGGTTTATGTCCAAAAAGGAGACAGACGAGTCCTTTTACTTTATTTGAATAAAGGGAGAAGGCAATGGGGCATTCCCCTGGGATCTCTCAGATTTTTGGAGGACACAGCCTCCTTTTTATCCTATTTTCCCAGCCACATTTCCCTCTCTCTTTCCCCATTAGCTGAGGTACTTGAAAGGTACAGACTCCCCAGAACACCTGAAGGATTTATCTGTGGCTGTCTTTTGTTTTCTGTTTCTAATAAGCGTTTGTGAACTTGTAAGAATATTGGAAGAATAAAGCAGCATTCGAATCACATTTTTCTACTTTAGATGTTAATAAATCCCCTACATTATCCCAAAATAAAACTGAATTTATATTTTGTAATTCGCAATGTGGAATTTCAAAAAACAGCCAGCAGACAAACTGTTCTAACCCTTTTTTAGAAACTGCAATTTTTTTCAGCACTTAAAATTTCCTTAATCTGAGAAAATACACTCTTTTGATGAACAGATAGCTGGGGGCCCATTTTTTTTTCTATCTGCTCTTAATCCACCTTATTTTTACAGCAAAAACACAGAAATACGCTGTGATTTTTTAGCGCAGCTGAGGGGAGACATTTGTCTTTCCCTCTCTTTGCTGTAACTGCGCCTGCACTCTGCACCACGCTGGCCCATATGCGTGCGATTCGGTTTTCCGAGCAGCTGCCGCCTTGTGGGGCTGGGCCTCCGCTTTTGGCTGCCGCCTGCGGGGCCGCTTGAACTTGCTTGGAGTGGCTGCAGCTCCTGCGGGGTCAGGGGACGCCGCGCTGTTCTCCTGCGTTTCGCCTGGGGTGCATTGAGCCGCCCCCCTCCACATTTTGCTTGAGGGGCACCGCTGCCGCCCCCCCCAGTCCAGCATGGGCATGTCTGCGCGGGCTTCGGGAGTTATTCACCCTTTTTCCTTTTTTTACGGGCGTCTGTTATCTGCTGTATAATAAGTCCCTCTCCTCAACCGACCCGGCTATAAGCAGAGACAGGCTGTCGGTTGTTCCCTGTACTTTGAAACTACTCAATGTAGCTTCTTTCTGGGATAGTCGAACAAACCTCAATGTTGTATAGAATCCGTGTAGGATTGTCAGCTAAACGTGAAACTTTTAAAATGCCCCACGTAATGAGATCGCCAACTGCAGTAATGCTATAACTCCTTCCTAGCTATTTACTGTGTTAGCCTCTAAGAAGGAGCTAGGCACAGCATAGGATAGAACAAAGGATCAAAAGAGGCCTCTTTGCCTTTCTCAGAGTTTGTAGTTTATTTCATGGTGGTCCCAGGGCAAAAGAGGAAGAGGATCTCAGATAATGGTCTTTTCTAGGAAAGGGCCAGGGAGGTGAATTTGGATTTCTGCCAATAGGATAGGGACGGGGGAAGGGTTAAAACATTCCTTATACCTTCTGGTATTGGGTTGCATAACTTATCCATTTGACAGGTTTTG
Source organism: Luscinia megarhynchos (assembly GCA_034336665.1). Classification (NCBI taxonomy): domain Eukaryota; kingdom Metazoa; phylum Chordata; class Aves; order Passeriformes; family Muscicapidae; genus Luscinia; species Luscinia megarhynchos. The sequence goes on along the minus strand of CM067574.1, from coordinate 19,251,379 downwards.
CAAATAGAGGAATGGACTTTTGGTTGCAGGACAGCTGAGTGGTGTTTTGCTCTGTCTTTGCTTTTGGGTTGCTGCTGTGACTGGATGGCTGTTGGGTTTGGGCTTTATTTCTTTGGTTGTTGTGTAAGGGACAACATTTTTAAGGATCTGGATAGTCGTTGCAGTTTGGTGCATGAATGCTTCCTTGCACCGAGAATCCACGAGGCCCTGTAACATTTGCTGCTTGGGGGCCGCTTTTTGCCTGTACTATGTTAAATTGCACTGTTTCTCCTACACTGCGGAGACATTTTCTGGGGTTATTTTTTTATTGCAGTTTGATGGACAAACACATATTTCTTGGTATCATTTCAGGTGATGAATTCATATCTATTTTTTATATTGAACCGTTTGACAGTTCCCAAAACTTTTGTAGCAATGACTTTTTTACCTTTGCCAGTGAGTTTGTGTTCATGGCTGTGTTGCTGGACGTGCTGGTGTTGGCGGGGTTGGTTTTGTTGCGAGTAAGAAGCAGCGGGTGCAGAGCCCGACGGGCGCGGATGGCTCTGTGCTTGGGGTGTCGTGCGTGTCAGCGGCACTGGGTGCGCTGGGCTCAGCGGCTCGCGGGCGGCCCTTTGCAGGCCACTTCTCCCGTTCTCTCTTCCGGCGGCACAGGTGAAGGGGCAGCACGGCTGGCGTGCGGGCAATGCGGCGAGCTGCTGCTTGTGGCCTGGCTTTTTGCACCAAACTTCCTAGGCCAGACCGCAGCTCCTGGCCCCCTTTTCGCCATTTGGCTTGAAGTCGGTGGGGCTGCTTAGAGCAGCTCCACGGCGAGGGCAGCCTTGGCCCAGGTGGCAGCAGCGGTGGGGTGGCCACGGGCCTTTTGTGGCGGCGGCTTCTCGGCACGGCAGCCCGGGGGGGCGGGATGTCCCTGGGGGCAAGGTCCCAACCAGGAGGGGAGGGACCCGACTCGGAAAGGGGAGCGAAGGGAGACCCTGTGTCTTCAGCCATGCAGTCAGCACCATTTTTTGAAGCAGGGGTAAGAACGGAAAAATTTGGAGAAGAAAACTTTTCTTGAGACAAGAGAGGGGTTGAAGGGAGAGGGGAACACGGAGGAGAGGTTTTTGGCTGGGGTTCAGCGTTTTCTGAATGTTCATTAGAAAGCTGAACGCCTAGACCAATTAAAATAAACAAACGTAAGGTTTTTATCACTGGAAAGTCTTCAGTTTGCAATTTGCCCGCAGCCTAATTCAAAAAATTATCATCTAAAAATAACTTTTGTGAAACGTCAGGATAATGTTCACACAACCAGTGTACTAAAAGCTTCAAATCCTCCTTTTTAAAAACTCAGAATTGCTGCTATGAAGAATGTTTTAAATTGAAAATAAACTTCCTGCTCTGAGAATAAAAAAGGAGAAAAAAGCGAAGAGTGCCCAAAAGTTTCAAACTCACCACAATAAGGTAAAAAAACACTCGGAGTGGGTGCAGATGCATTCACAGAGAAAAGTCCCTGTTCAGAGCCATTTTGTTGCATCTGGTTGTTCCTTGGGGTGATAACAAGTCAAAGAGTAGGAAGGGCCTTTGCAGGGGTTCTGCAGAGATGTTTTATTTCAACCACACCTGTGCATTGTTTAGAGTTCAGAGAACAAAAGGCAAGGTACTTTGTTAGAGTCTAGATTAAATACATGGTGTCCTGGGTTGATGATTTGACTGACTCCTCACCCCTGCCCCCTTGGCCCATGAAGCTGTCTGCTCCCGGGGAGGGGCAGCGCCTGAGCTCTGCTCTCTTGGAATAGCCTTGGTTTGCCCTGTGGGCTTGGCTTGGTGGGGGGTGGCTGCATCGACTGCTTGGCAGCTTGGCTCTGGCTACTGCTGGGGGTGGCTATCGCTGCTGTGGTGGTGGCTCGTGGCCTGGTTTTGTGAGTTAGCTGGTCTTTTTTTGCTTGATTTTTTTGACTTTATATTGCTTGAATTATTCGGTTTAGCTGCGCTGCTGTTTTAAGGCTTGCTGGCTATTCCGGCTGTTTTTCTTTCTCTCTCTTCCCCTCTCCCTTCTCCCCCCTCACCCCCGAGGATTCAGCACACCAGCTCCAGAGGAACCCTGCGGCCTGCCGCTGGACACCTAACCAGAGAAGCGTTTCGCCCTTCTAGTGAAGATCAAAGCGTCCAAGTTTCTCTCTCGGTGAAAACTTTTTTGTCACCCGGGTCTGTGCTGGGGAAGTGTTTCTCTTGTATGTGTTAATAAATAGGGTTTTTTTCCACTTTTCCCCCCTGAGTGAAATTTTTTTTCTTATTTCCTGGGAAGCTCTTCTGGGGGTTTTTTTTCCCTAAGTTTGTCCAAACTTAGACATTCCTTATTTGGTGGCCCACGTCACGGGGAAGGAGAAAGTAGAAAAAAACTTTAATAACATCTTGTTTTTAATTGGCCTGTATTGATATCAGTATGTTTTTTGAAGCCGTGATGTCTGTTGGATTAGAAGCCTGCCTGTATCTTTGCTCTTTAGAGTTTTTTGAGATCTTAATACCCCTGTGGTCTCTGGGCCTGTTCTCTTACTCAGAGATAGCCCCAGTGTTGTCTCTAGCACGTAGTTTTTTCATGAAAAGGGTATTAACCAAAATACTCATTGGGCTAGGCTTGGTTATAATGATCTGCCAAAAGTTTATAAAGGTGTTAGAATCCACTTCAGGGATGTACAAGTCGTGGTTTGTGTTGTGCACTCAATTCATTAGAGGAGAAGCAAGCAAAGAGGATTTTTTGCCTTTATTTTCCTTCTTCTCCCCTGAATTATTGACATCTCTGTTAGAAAATGTTCAGCTGTCCCTGAGTGTAAAGGAAACCATCTTTCTAGTATTTAATTTAGTAAGTTTTTTCTATACTGTCTGCAGTTTATACAGAATGAAAGCTGAGATTTCTAGGAATGCAGGTGTTACAACCCCTGATTCGGTAGCAAAGCAGAGTGTAAAGAATTCTGAGTGGTGTGGCAAATGGGAAGAACTTGGCCAAATTCTAAAAGAGTTTTCTGAACCTATAATCTGGGATTTTTTCATCTAAACAAATTCAAGACCCAGTCAAGACTGCAAAGTACTTAAAAGAAAAGTGTCAGGACAATTCTAAGGAAAAGAGAATCACTGCAGTAAGCTGGGCTCTGGCGTGCGGCTTATCGAACCCTGTTAGATAGTGTAGGACAACAAACAAAGGAGAGGGAACAGGGAGATACGCGTAGCTACTATTCCAGTTACTCAGACTGCAGTTAACACCTCAGGCTCAGGACAGGGGCAAAATTAGACAGCAAGCTTCAACCCTATGGCTGTGGCTACCAGTACCAGGAGTAGAAAGTGCACAAAGAAAACAGATCGGCCCGATTGAAGGATGATGATGATGAGGATGCAGGAGAAGGACCTTCAACTCCCCCCTGATATAAAAATCCGGGAGTTAAAGTGACTGATGAGAGATCGGAAACTAATAATGAGTCCTTTTTCCCTGAAAAATCTTCGTGGTCTAAGAAAAGATTATACAAAGGCGACCTGATGAATCCATAATTAGTTGGCTGGTCGGCTTTGGGATCGGCAGGTGAGGCAACCACCCTGGATAGCACGGAAGGCGAGACATTTGGGATCCCTGTCTCAAGATCCAGTCATCGATCAAGGTATGATGAGGAAGCTAATCCTCAGAGCCTCTGGTCCGTGTATTGGACACTGTGGCACAAAGATATCTCTCGCTGATGACCTGTACATGCAGCAGACCAGATGGAAAACCATCAAGCAGGGAATCCAACGTTTGAGAGATGGCGGTGGCAGAAATTATTTTCTCAGATGGCGTAACAATTAAAATCCAGATCTGGTACCGTGCACCAATTACGTGGAGGAAGCTTGTGAGGCTTGGACCATCTGAATATGCCTCAGCTCTTGCAATCATGAAACCAGAAGACACACTCACGAGAGACAGTGCTTAATATGGCAAAGAAGCTTGATAAATGCAGCTGATGCTGTGCATGGCCCAACGCATGCCAGGATTGCAGCCGTGGAAACACGTTTACAAAACTTGGAGAATAAGTTGGAGGGAAAACCATAAGAAGCTGAGAAAGAAAATCAAAGAGGATCTCTTCCAAATCTCAGCTGTGCAAATCAGACGTCCTGGCAGTCCAGCGCCAGGCGGCTCTCCTCTGCTGAGGGAGAGAAGGTACACCCTGCAGCGGAGTTATGGTTTTCTTGCGTGACTGCAAAGAAAACATAAAGAGGTGGGATGGAAAGCCCACAGCTGTTCTGGCACGACGAGTGCGTGATTTGGAAAAGGAAGACAAAGCTCAACAAGAAGGTTCCACCAGAAAGAGAGCAGCTCAGTCGCCCGGAACCACAGTGCCACATATGAGGAGGATGATGACGACATGTCCAATTCACTTGAAGGAACTTCTAAAAACCTATGCCCCCGTCAAAAGGACAAACAGGCTTAGAGAAGCCCTGCCTCTAGCCAGGGTGAGGCCAGGAAAAACCGAGTGTTTTTGGACCGTGTGGATTCGGTGGCCTGGCACATCGAAACCACAGAAGTATAAAGCTTTAGTGAATACAGGAGCACAGTGTACTATATTTCCCATCAGGATGTGTCGGGAGAAGAGACCGTTTCTATTGCTGGTGTAACAGGTGGATCACAGGACTTTACCATAGTGGAAGCGAAAATGGAGTCTAACCAGAAGAGAGTGGAAGAGATACCCGATTGTGACTGGCCCAGAGGCCCCGTGTATTTTGAGAATAGATTTCCTTGAAGCGGATATTTTAAGAACCCAAAAGGATTCAAGTGGGCATTTGGGATAGCGGCTGTGATGGCTAGGAGAGAATCCGGCAATTAAACACCCTACCCGGACTATGTGAGAATCCAATTGCCGTTAGGACTCCTGAGAGTAGAGGAGCAGAGAGTACCAATTGCCACTTCGATAGTACATGGAAACCGGCAATATAGAACAACTTCGGGATGCTGTGATCGATCCATAAGATGATCCGGGAGCTGGAGAAGCCAAGGGGTGGTGAGCAAAACCCACTCACCCTTCAACAGTCCCATCTGGCCTGTGCGCCAAGTCTGACGGAGAATGGAGATTGACAGTGGACTACCGGGCATTGAATGAAGTCACCCCACCGCTGGCGCTGCCGTGCGGACATGCTGGAGCTCCAGTACGAGCTGGAGTCCAAGGCAGCAAAGTGGTATGCCACCATTGACATTGCCAATGCGTTTTTCTCCATTCCTTTGGCAGCAGAATGCAGGCCGCAGTTGCTTTCTCCTGGAGGGGCGTGCAGTACACCTGGAACCGACTGCCCCATGGGTGGAAGCACAGCCCCACCATCTGCCATGGGCTGATCCAGGCTGCACTGAAAAAAGGTGAGGCTCCAGAACATTTGCAGTACATCGATGACATCATTGTGTGGGGAAACACAGCAGAAGAAGTGTTTGAGAAAGGAGAGAGAATTATCCGAATTCTCCTTGAAGCCGGTTTTGCCATCAAGAAGAATAAAGTTAAAGGGACCTGCTCGTGAGATCCAGTTCCTAGGAGTGAAGTGGCAAGATGGAAGGCGTCAGATTCCTACTGATGTTATTAATAAAATCACAGCTATGTCTCCACCTACTAACAAAAGGAGACACAAGCTTTCTTGGGTGCTATAGGCTTTTGGAGAATGCACATCCCCGAGTACCGTCAGATTGTGAGCCCTCTTTACCAAGTTACTCGGAAGAAGAATGATTTTCATTGGAGCCCAGAACAACAACAAGCCTTCATCCTGATTAAACAAAAGATCGCCCATGCAGTAGCTCTTAGCCCGTCAGGACGGGGGCCAGATGTGAAAGAATGTGCTCTACTCTGCAGCTAGAAACCACGGTTTGTCTCAGAGTCTGTAGCAGAAAGGTGCCTGGTGAGACCCGAGGCCCGACCCTGGGATTCTGGAGCAGAAGTTACAGAGGGTCTGAAGGCAATTATACCCCGACAGAAAAGGAAATCTTGGCTGCTTATGAGGGAGTCCAAGCTGCTTCAGAGGTGATTGGCACAGAAGCACAACTCTTTCTGGCACCCCGGTTGCCAGTGCTGGGAGTGGATGTTCAGTGGAAAGGTTCCTTCCACCCACCATGCCACCAGTGCCACATGGAGCAAGTGGATAGCCCTCATTCGCATGGCGTAGCGGATCGGGGAAATTAAATCGCCCAGGGATCTTAAAAATAATTACCAACTGGCCAGAGGGAGAAAGTTTTGGTGTGACAGATAAGGAACAAGAACCCGGTGACCCGGGCTGAAGAAGCACCACACCCACAACCAGCTACCGGCAGAGGAAATTCGCTATGCCCTGTTCACCCGACGGTTCCTGTCGCATTGTAAGGACAAATCGGAAATAGAAAGCAGCTGTATGAAGCCCTACACGACGGGTTGCAGAAGCTACTGAAGGAGAAGGAGGGTCTAGTCAATTCGCTGAACTCAAAGCTGTCCAACTGACTTTGAATATTGCCGAAGAGAGAGGTGGCCAAAGCTCTATCTTTACACTGATTCCTGGATAGTAGCCAGCGCTTTGTGGGGATGGCTGCAGAAATGGAAAAGAGACGAACTGGCAGCGCAGAGGAAGACCAATCTGAGCTGCTGAAGAGTGGAAAGACATAGCTACCGGTTAGACAAGCTACCCGTGAAGGTTAAGCCATGTGGGCGCCCCATGTCCCCAGAAGTAGAGCTAATGAAGAACAGCGAAATAACCATCAAGTAGATCAAGCAGCAAAAATAGGGGGTTGAAAATAAATTTAGATTGGAAATATAAAGAAAGTTGTTCCTGGCTCGATGGGCCCATGATGCCTCAGGCCATCAGGGGAGGGATGCCACCTATAAGTGGAGCACGCGAGACCGAGGGGTGGATCTTACCATGGACAGCATTACTCAAGTTATTCATGATTGTGACACTTAAGCTGCCATCAAGCAGGCCAAGCGGTAGAAGCCCCTCTGGTATAGAGGACGGTAGTCCAAGTACAGGTATGGGGAGGTTTGGCAGATTGATTACATCACACTGCCTCAGACCCGCTCCAGGGTAAACGTTATGTGCTAACCATGGTGAAAGCCACCACCGGATGGTTGGAGACCTACCCTGTATCTCACGCTACTGCTACCGCTAACACCATCCTGGGCCTGGAAAAACAGGTCCTTTGGAGGCATGGTACTCCTGAGAGGATCGAGTCAGACAATGGGACTCATTTTAAGAATAACCTTATCAACACCTGGGCTAGGGAACACGGTATTGAGTGGGTGTACCACATCCTTACCATGCACCAGCTGCAGGTAAAGTGGAGAAGATACAATGGATTGTTAAAGACCACCTTAAAGGCATTGGGTGGGGGATCCTTTAAAAATTAAGAGCAGCATTTGGCAAAAGGCCACTTAGTTAGTCAACACTCGAGGGTTCCACCAACCGAGCAGGTCCTGCCAATCTGAGTGCCTTAATACAGTAAATGGAGACAAAGTCCCAGCGGCCCATGTCAGAGGATTGCTAAGAAAGACAGTATGAATTAATCCTGCCTCGAGTACAGGCAAACCCATTCGGGGGATTGCCTTTGCTCAAGGACCTGGATGTACTTGGTGGATAATGCAAAAGATGGAACAACCCGCTGTGTACCTCAGGGAGATCTGACTGTGGGATGAGACAGAAGGAATATGTAAATGTTGAAGGTTTGAGCAAGTCAGAGGAAGTGTTCATATTGTGTTTAATAAGTGTATATCCCAATCGTGTGTCAATAATCACGATATAGAATAAGGGGTGGAATGTCCTGGGTTGATGATTTGACTGACTCCTCACCCTGCCCCCTTGGCCATGAAGCTGTCTGCTCCCGGGGGAGGGGCCGCCTGGGCTCTGCTCTGCGAAATAGCCTTGGTTTGCCGCGGGCTTGGCTTGGGGGAGTGGCTCGCTAGACTGAGCGCTTGCAGCTCTGGCTACTGCTGGGGGTGGCTATCGCTGCTGTGGTGGTGGCTCGTGGCCTGGTTTGTGAGTTAGCTGGGTTTTTTTGCTTGATTTTTTTTACTTTATATTGCTTGAATTATTCGGTTTAGCTTTCGCTGCTGTTTAAGGCTTGCTGGCTATTCCGGCTGTTTTTCTTTCTCTCTCTTCCCCTCTCCCTTCTCCCCCTCACCCCCGAGGATTCAGCACCAGCTCCAGAGGAACCCTGCGACCTGCCACTGGACACCCGGCCAGAGAAGCGTTTACGCCCTTCTAGTGAAGATCAAAGCGTCCAAGTTTCTCTCTCGGTGAAAACTTTTTGTCACCTGGGTCTGTGCTGGGAAGTGTTTCTCTTGTATGTGTTAATAAATAGGTTTTTCCACTTTTCCCCCTGAGTGAAATTTTTTTTTCTTATTTCCTGGGGAAGCTCTTCTGGGGGTTTTTTCCCTAAGTTTGTCCAAACTTAGACACATGGAGATGATCAGGGCGGGGAGAAAATCAGAGACCAATTACTAGGGGACCTGGGGGGTGGCACAATGGAAGGTTTAGGGCAGAGGGCCAACAGGGAGTCAGGATGGGAGTGACCAGAGACTGAGGGACAGGGGAGAGGGGGCACAGGGTTGACCCAGAGAATAGAAGAGGGTTACTTTCCCCTAATTGGGAATGCCTTCGGTCTCCACTGCAGACAACACAGTCTGTGTGAAGGATGTGGAGGAGTAAGTGCAGTTTCTGATAACAAACTCTGCACTTGTCTTCCTTTTTACTCCTGTAAGTAGTTTTAACAGCTGCAGAACTTAATATTTAACACTAACAGAACAGGCGACTGGGGATACAAGCATTATAAAAGTCACTCCAAGGTATTCCACTTCTTATTTTCATATTGTCAGCTTACTTAATACTTTAAAGGTGGTTTTTAACAGTCTATTGTCCTTTTTCGCTTAGCTTGTAGTTGGTGCATGGTAGGGGATATGGTATGCTTATTTAATGTCATGTTTTTTAGTTTAGGTATTGATAAGTTTTGTTTTAAAATGTGTTTTATCGTTTGATTTAATTTTTTTAGGGGTACTATGTTTTTTAAGGATTTGCTTCTTCAGGCTTAGGACGGTGTTTTGGGCAGTGCTGTGAGGTACAAGGTAGGTTTTTAACTATTTTGTGGTGGTTTTTATTATTGTGAGTACGTAGTGCTTACTTTGGTGTGTTTGGGGCAGTGTGATCTAATTAATCTGCTTGGCTTTTTTATATTTAGATTTGGATTACTGCTTTTTATACTAGAGGGGTTTTACTTGTTTGGTTTGTTTGATGGTAACATACGTTTTACAGTTATGGATAATTTGAGAAATACTGTTCATGGTTAAATTTACTTTTCAGTTTTGTGTTTACCTATAGATGGTATTTTTGCTTTGATGATTTGAGGCATTATGGGCTCATTGAGCTAGAAACAACTTTTTCTTGTGTTGCTAATTTAAATTTATTTTTGACATTTTTATTTGTGTAGACTGATGTATTCGTTTGTTGTTTTGGTGTTTTTTATTAGCTTTATTTTTGGGGACTTGGGCATTTACATGATGGACTTTTACAGGTAGCTTCTCTACCCGAGTGGTAATATTTTTTTATTTATCAGTAGTTTAGATTGGGGGTTTTTTAATGCTGCTAGCTAACTTTTTTTTTTTTACTTTTTCAGTCAACCCCACAGAGCATTGTTTACTATTTATGAATTGGTATAGAGTTTTGGTTACTATTTTTTTTAAGTAGTATTTAGGGCCAGCTGAACAGTTTTGAGTTTAATAAGTTGACTTGATTTACTTTTTTTTTTAGTAGCTTGGGTAACTTGTTGTGTGGGGGTTTTATATGATTGCTTTTTACTTTTGATTTATTTTCACAATGCGACAAGAACTATTAGTAAAAAGTGCGTGTAGCATGTTTTATTTGTTGGCAGTTGGTTGTATGGTGGGGATTTCTTAGCATATGCTACTTGGTTTTGTTTTGATTTTTTCAGTAAAACTAAAGTTTTTATTTTTCGTGTTAATTTGCAATTATTTTTTAAAAATTTAGGATGATTTAATTTTTTAATATGGGGCGTGCTGCGTGATGAGGGCAATTTATTTGTTTTATGTGGCATCGGTGGTGTGGTGGGTAGAGGGAATTTTTTGTTTTGAATATCCAATCCAGCACCAGTAGTTGGGGTGCCAAGAGGAGTTGTGTTTTAGTGCTGATTGCTTTTGAGGCACCTTGAATTTTTTTATAGGCAATTAAGATTTTTTTTTGTGGGGGTGTAGTTGGTTTTAGATTTTTTGTAACTTTGACTTTAAAATTTTAGTGGTTGACTTTCAGTTTTACTAGGCACTTTTTGCCAAAGGCTACAGGACAGACCATGGCTCCTGGGGGTAGAGTAGAGCACATTTTTTACATTTGGTTTTGTTTTGACTGGGTCAAGGGCTATCGCATGAGTGATTTTTTGTTTGATTTGGGCAAAGGTTTGTTGTTGTTCAGGGTTTTAGTGGAAATTGTTTTTTTTGTGGGTAACTAGGTAGAGAGGGTTTATAATTTGGCTGTATTTAGGAATTTGGTTTTTTTTAAAGCTTATGGTACTTAGGAAAATTTGTGGGGTTTTTTTGTTGGTTTGTTGAGATATTGCGGTGATTTCATTGATGACATTAGGGGGAATTTGCCGCTCTTTGTCTTGTTACTTTATTTTTAGGAACTGAATTTTTGGGCAGGTTCTTTTACTTTGTTCTGGGTTTTTTTTGATGGCAAAACTAGCTTTTAGGAGAATCTGAATTATTTATTTTTCTTTTTAAAATATTTTTGCTACTGTGTTTTCTTTTATAATTATATTATTGATGTACTGTAAATGTTTTGGAGTTTTACCCTTTTCCAGTGCAGCCTGGATTAGTTCATGGTAGATGGTGGGGCTGTGTTTTTATTTTTGAGGCAGTTTGGTTTAGGTGTACTGCATGCCCCTTCAGGTGAAAGCAAACTGAGACTTGTACTTAGCTGATAGAGGAATGGAGAAAAATGCATTGGTAGTGTTAATAGTGGTGTAGTATTTTGCTGCCTTGGATTTTAGCTTTTATTGGAGTTTCAGCATGTCCGGCATGGCAGCGCTTAGTGGTGGATTTGCTTTATTTAAGGTACGATACTTTACAGTTATTCTTTACTCTCCATCAGACTTGTGCACAGGTCAGATGGGGTTGTTGAAGGGTGAGTGGGCCTTACTGACTACTTCTTGTCTTTTAGTTCACGGATTATTTTGTGGATGGGGATTACAATATTTTGAGTTGTTTTGTATTGTTGGTAGTGTACTTTTAAGGTGGTAATTGGTACTTGTTTTTTTTACTTTTAGGAGTTTTACTGTAGATGGGGTTTTCGGCAGTTTAGGTAAGGTGTTTAATCGTTTTATGCTCCTTGCTTTTACAGTAGCTATTCCAAAAGCTCACCTGAGTTTTTTTGGGTTTTTGAAATACTTATTTTGGAGGAAGATTATGTTTAAAATGTGTGAGGCTTTTGGGCTAGTTATAATAGGGTGGTTTTTAAATTTATTTTTAGTCAGACTTACCTTAGCTTTTACCAAAGTAAAACCTTGTGATTTTACCAAAGTAAAATCTTAGAATTATGCAGGAAAAACTACAGCTTAGCTTGTGAGATGCATCTTCTCTTCCCATCTGGGAATGTCTACGTTTGGAGCTAGAACTTTTGATTTGTACAGGCGAGATTTGGAGAAAGCTTTTTTCTTTTTTTTTCTTTTTGAGTTTTTTGTGATTTTTTTTAACCTTATCTTTTAATTTCTGCAGACTTTTTTTTACAGCTGCGATTTTGGTATGTGTTGGGCTATGCACGGCATCTGCATATGCTCTGAGCTTTTTTGCCATATTAAGCACAGTCTCCTCCATGTCATTCTGTTTTATTATTGTTAAAATAGAAGCATATTTTTGTGACTTAAATTGTACAAGTTTTTTCTACATTATGAATGTACATGGTATTAAGTTTGGATTTTAGTTGTTAGGTTATTTGAAAAGATAATTTTTGCTAGTGGTATTTTTTTAAGCCTTGAATTTCTTGTTTTATGGTTTTTTCATTGGGTTTGTTGTATATAGAGGTTGTTTGCACATAGATATTTTTGTGCTATGCTTTTTAGGACTTGTGTACAGAGACTGTGAGGATTAGCTCCCCTCATTATTTATTGGTTGATAACTGGATTATATGATGGGGATTTTAAATGCCTCACTTTAGTACTATTTAGAATTGTAGTTTCTCTTGCAGTGTCTTAAAGATGGACTAAATAATTATAGATTTATTAGGTTTTGGGTGTAATATATTTTTAGGCTATGAAGGTTTTTCAGGGAAAATGACTTAATAGCGACTTTTGATTTTGTGTTGGTTGTTTGTTTTGACTTTTGATTTTGTATTGGGAGTCTGTTTTGAGGATCCTTCCCCTGGATTATTATTGTTTACTGGCTGATTAGTTTTGTTTGTATGTTTTTTTCTTTCAGCGACTGCCAGTGGCTTAGGCTTAGTGTTTGGTTTAGTTGCTGGTTTAGGTTTACTGCCTGGTTTAGCTACAATTTGAGTAACTAGGGTGTTGGCTGATTTATCTCCCTGCCCCCTGGCCTTTGTTTGCTGCTTTACAGCATTTAGCAGTGTGTGATAAGCATATGCCAGGGCCTAACTTATTGCAATGAGCTTTTTTTTTTTATTAGAATTATTATGGCACCTTTTATATATATATATTTTTACTTTGGGTTTTGAATTTGTTTACGTGAAAATTCTTAGTCTGCGGGATCAGAAAATTTTTTCAGGGATCAGCTCATTTTTTTAATTCTTTACACTACTTAGAATTTTCCATGCTTTGGCTTACTCTTAGGTCAGGGGTTTCATCAGCTTTTCTGGACATTTCAGCCTTAATTCTAGAGATGTTGCAGGCTATATACCAAAAGTTTACTAGATGAAATATCAGGAAGGTGATATATTTGATATTTAGGGGAAACTGAGCATTTTCCAAAAATGACAACAGATTTCAAGGAGAAGAAGGAAAGGAAAGGCCGAAAAGCCTCGTTTTCTGCTTTTTTTTTTTTTAGCAAACTGGGTGCAATTACTAATAAACCCCCAAAACATGCTATTGGAACTGGGATGCAGGGTAGGACGAAGAAATCATAAACTATACATACTTGGAACAAACTCCAGTACCCTTATAAACTTCCTATAAATTATTTTTATTTAGCGCAGTATAATAGCTATTTTAATCCGTGCCCTTTTATTGTAGAAACTACGTGTTAGGGGCACTACTGGAGCTATCTCCAGATAAGAAAATAAGTGTAGGGATGAGAAAGGTATTAAAACCTCAGAAAAACCTAGGGACCAAAGACACATGAAGACCTTCACTCTGAGAGACATTATGAATTTAAACAACATGGTTACTGACTGCTTTACTCTAATATAGAGTAATTACAACCAAAATGTAATTAGGACAGGTTTGTTTGGGTTTTTTTTAATCAATGTATATGTGCTCTGGTTTAGGGCAAATTTAGGGAGAAAACTTCTGAATGGGGTTATTTTAGGAAACAGATTTAAGCAGTTCTTTTTAAACTGGCTTGCGGAAATATTTTTCCCGAGAGAAGTGGAAACAAACCCTGTTTATTTAACAGGCGAAGCACTTCTTAGCACAAAAATGAACAATACTAAGCAACAAAACTTTTTGTTGTTTTGAAGAGATGACAAATTTAGAACGTTTTTTGTGAGGTGTGTAGCTTGGCTTACTTAGTTTGGTATTAGTTTTTTTGGTGCTGGGAAATGCCGCAGCCTAGGCCAGGCTTGGTGGGCTACAGGTGTGAGCTTTTGGTGTTTTTCTGGGGTTTTAGTTTAGAGCAGGTTTCAACAATTTTAAGAAAAAGGAAAAAAAAAAAACTACAGTGCTGGAAAAATGTGACTTCTGGACACCAAATCAATATGATTTTGCAGAAGCTGATTTATTGTTTATCATTCACCCTAATTATACATTCTAGAACTACTATCCACACAGTCACACATTTTGTGATTGGCAATTCTAAGGTATTGATCCCCCCTGTTCAAATCCCTCAAAGTCAGAAATTGGTGGTTGGCTGCATCTTTGCCGCCCCCCGTTATCTTGGGTCTTCTAATCTTGGTATTCTGTGTTTTCAACTTCTTCTCTCCCGATTTAGTATAATTTATGTTCCAGCAGCCTTGGGGGGTTTCAACAAGCTGTCGAAAAACACCTAAAATTTTCTCATGCTGTGCACCTGTTATAAACACTCGTCTAAACTAAGAAATACACAAAAACAGATAGAGTGTGAAAGAAGCATGTGAACTAACAGTGAAATATACAGAAAAAAAACTAGGGAGCAAAACATAGCAACTAAATATAGTTTTTGGCTGGTGCACACAAGGCCTGAATTCGTACAGACATGTCCACTATAGCCTAAATTTGTCCAGCATTACAACACTACAGTTCAGGGAGCTTTTTTTCTTTAGCTAGCCAGAAACTAAGAGCAAAAGAGAGTTCTTTCTTGTTGTTTACTGCAGACAACACAGTCTGTGTGAAGGATGTAGAGGAGTAAGTGCAGTTTCTGATAACAAACTCTGCACCTCTTCTCTCCCTTTTTACTCCTGGAACTAGTCTTAAAGTTGCAGAAGTCAATGCTCAACACTAACAGAACAGATGACTGGGGATACAAGCATTATAAAGTCACCCCAAGACAGATCTGTTGCTCTCAATTTCTGGAAAAGTAACCACGAAGATGTGTCCAAGCTTGGGGGAGAAGCCCTATATGTTTTCAGGCAGTGTATAGGAGACTTCTACCTCAGTGAAAATCTTTGTCACTTTTATAGTTGTAAAAGTAGTGTCTTCAGTCAAGAATTCCTGGGTTATCTCTCTACATCTTGCTCTCAAGGCCAGATGTTCATTTTTAGAGGGACATCTCACCTCCCTGGCATCAGAGATAATTCACTGCCAGACATCTGTCCAGCCTGGATTATCTCACTAATTCATGTGAGGGGAAGAGAATGTCTGGAGGTATGCACCAGCTGACAGACAGAGCAGATAAACTTTCTGTGGCAGAGGGGGGACATCCTGCCACAGTGACCAGATTTTTCATTTGGAACTTTGTAGTCTAGCATAGCCATATGCAGCCCAGGTGCCTGGGCATGTCGAGCATGAAGACCTTGTCTTTCTAAAATTGACTATGCTATTGTGAAAAGGTACATATGTTTGAAAGTTCATACAGTGGTCAACTTGAGAGTTCACATAGTGGTCAACTTTAGTTCAGACTCCACATAGGTCCTTCCACATCAAATATATCTAAACCGTGCTTTCCTCTTATTGGGGTACTCCATGCGTTACATTGGGAAACCCCTTTGCACATAGCTAATATGACAGAAAAAATTCCCTTATTAATCCAATACTGTGTCCTTGTCTTCCTCCTTGGATGGCAAAGAACAGACTTTTACAGAGCCCATGCTGGACCAGGCTCCTGGTGGAACCTGTGACTCCCTGTAGAGGAGCCCACACTGGAGCAGTCCATTCTTGAAGGACTGCACTCTATGGGAAGGACATATGTTGGAGTGCTGGAGTGTGATGGCAACCTAACCCAAACATGTTTTGACACTCAGGAATCCAACATATTGCTTCTCTTGTCCTGAGAGAACACCTTGACAGACAAGGCACATGTACTCAACTGTTCTAAAATCCAACCCGGTTTTAACAGATGGTGATAGAATACACATTTCTGGCCACATCAACCCAAGACATTATCCACCCCTTATTCTATTACCATCTGCATAATGAAACCTTACACACAGTTCTCACTTAAAACGAGATTTCCCTGCGGTACACAATGGGTTTCCCCATCTTTCTGCATTACCCACCAAGTGTAACCAGGTCCTTGAGAAAAGACAATCCCATGGATGGGTTTATCCTTGCCCGAGATGGGACTAATCCAAACAGTCTTCCCTAAAATAACTTTCATGTGTACTACAGGGACTTTATCTCCATCCACTGCGTGCAAAGGTTCAGATTCCGCAGGACCAGCTTGATTGATGGACCCTCGGGTGTTGACCATCCAGCTGGCCTTTGCTAAGTTTATTTCCCAGTTCTTGAAGGCTACCCCAAGTGACTTCAGGGTAGTCCTGAGTAGGCCATTGCACCGTTCAACTTTCCCGGCAGCTGGTGCATGGTAAGTGATATGATATACCCATTCAATGCAATGTTCTCTGGCCCAGGCATTGATAAGGCCATTCCTGAAATGAGTCCCATTGTCCGACTCAATTCTCTCGGGGGTGCCATGCCTCCAAAAAACTTGCTTTTCCAGGCCCAGGATGGTGTTCTGAGCAGTGGCATGAGGCACCGGGTAGGTCTCCAACCATCCGGTGGTGGCTTCCACCACAGTCAATACGTTGCGCTTGCCTTGGCGGGTTTGAGGCAGTATGATGTAGGCAATCTTCCAGGCCTCTCCATACTTATATTTGGACCATTGCCCACCATATCAGAGGGGCTTCACCCGCTTGGCTTGCTTGATGGCAGCACATGTCTCCCAGTCATGGATAACCTGAGAGACACCGTCCATGGTAAGATACACCCCTCGATCTCATGCCCACTTATAGGTGGCAGCTCTGCCCTGATGACCTGAGGCATCGTGGGCCCATCGAGCCAGGAACAATTCTCTCTTGTGTTCCCAACCTAAGTCTATCTTTGACACCTCTATCTGTGCAGCCTGATCTACCAGCTCATTGTGTCGGGATTCTTTATTAGCCTGACTCTTAGGAATATGGGCATCCACGTGATGGACTTTCACGGGTAGCTTCTCTACCCGACTGGCAATGTCTTTCAAATCATCAGCAGCCCAGATTGGTTTTCCTCTATGTTGCCAGTTAGCCTTTTTCCACCTTTCCAGCCAACCCCACAGAGCATTGGCTATCACCCACGAATCAGTGAAAAGGTAGAGCTCTGGCCATTTCTCTCTCTCAGCAATGTCCAAGGCCAGCTGAACAGCTTTGAGTTCAGCAAGTTGACTTGATCCACCTTCTCCTTCGGTAATTTGTGCAACCTGTCGTGTGGGGCTCCACATGGCTGCTTTCCACTTCCAGTTCATCCCCACTATTAGGCAGGAACCGCCGGTGAAAAGGGCGTAGCATGTTTCATCTGCTGGCAGTTGGTTGTATGGTGGAGCTTCTTCAGCCAGGGTCACTTGTTCCTGCCCCTCTTCATCGGCGAGACCAAAATCTTCCCCTTTTGGCCAGTTTGTAATTATCTCCAAAATCCCAGGACAATTCGGGTTGCCAATATGGGTGCACTGCGTGATGAGGGCAATCCACTTGCTCCATGTGGCATCAGTGATGTGGTGGGTAGAGGGAACCTTTCCTTTGAACATCCACCCTAGCACTGGCAGTCGGGGTGCCAGGAGAAATTGTGCTTCCATACCAATCACTTCTGAGGCAGCTTGAACTCCTTCATAGGCAGCCAATATTTCCTTCTCTGTGGGAGTGTAATTGGCTTCAGACCCTCTGTAACTTCTGCTCCAGAATCCCAGGGGTCAGCCTCGAGTCTCACCAGGCACCTTCTGTCAAAGGCTCCAGGACAGACCATGGTTCCCGGCTGCAGAATAGAGTGCATTCTTTACCTCTGGTCCCATCCTGACGGGGCCAAGGGCTACTGCATGAGCGATCTCCTGTTTGATCTGGGTGAAGGCTTGCTGTTGTTCAGGGCCCCAGTGGAAATCGTTCTTCTTGCGGGTGACCAGGTAGAGAGAGCTCACAATCTGGCTGTACTCAGGGATGTGCATTCTCCAAAAGCCTATGGCACCTAGAAAAGCTTGTGTTTCCTTCTTGCTTGTTGGTGGAGACACTGTAGTGTTCTTATTGATGACCTCAGTGGGGACCTGGCATCGTCCATCTTGCCACTTCACTCTCAGGAACTGGATCTCTTGGGCAGGCCCTTTGACTTTGCTCTTTTTAATGGCGAAGCCGGCTCCTAGCAAAATCTGGATGATCTTCTCCCCCTTCTCAAACATTTGATTTTTAAATTTTCCTATAGTCAATTGTCTCAAAGAAACCAGTTTCTAAGTATTTGTAATACTGTTAATATAAATTAATAGATTTTGAATTCTTATAAAAAAGAAGCTTGCAAATTTATGTTTTGCAGATTTAATATTAATATTTTAGTTTTCCCTTCAAACCAAATTACAATGCATTTCTAGTCTACATTTTTCAAATTATCAATGAAATGCTGTGTGAAACACAAATCAAGACCACTTCTAGGATCATCATTTGAATTATAAAACTTAATCTGAATCAAAATTCTTTTTATATATATTTGAAAAGCAATATTTATCTATTAGTTCGATTGTAAAATTCAAATTTAGTTTCTGTATGAATTCTGTATCACAGAACGATTTTGTTTTCTGTTTCATTGTTTATTAATTCTCTCTTTTATTTTGGCAGGTCTTTTGTGACCTGGCCCTGGGCTGGTTTTGAGTGTTTTTGCAGAATTACAAAAAATTATTTGAGCTTCATTCTCAGAATGAATTTTTAGTGTTATCGTTTTCCTGAGTTTCTATCATGGAAGCATTGCAGCAACTTGCCATGTTCAAAACATCTCACTCTAAAGAAGAACTTTAGAGAAAACAAGTTGCAAAAGGAATTTGATTTCTTTTTTACCTTGAAATGTTTAATTGTAGTTTTGTTAAGAGTTGTGGGTTTTTGTTTGTTTTTTTTTTCTTTAATAAGAAGATGTCAGGAGTTCTCTTCTGATTAGAGTTTGGGCTCTGGCCAAGCCTTGATTCTAACTGAAAGAGAAAAATGTGTAAACCCAAGTGTTTTCTGCAATCAAAATAATATTCTAGTCGTTTGGATTGGCAATTTGACCTTATCAATATAGCAGCTGAAGCTAACTTTGAAGGGAATTTGGTGTTCATTTTCCAGAGATGACCATCTAATTCCTCATTGAATCAAGGTTTGTCAGCTGTTTGCAGACCCTGAGGTGATGACACAGTTTTTTAAAGATTGATGATTATCTAATTTTGTAAATGTATGTCTGTTGTTTAAAGTACTGTTAATTGTTGCATTGTGTTTTACCTGCAGAAGATTTAAACTTAGGGTTTGTTTTTTGTTAGATAATAGTTGAAGGAAAATTTTCCAGTTTTGATCAAAAATCTAGAGACAGAGAAAGTTGAAAAGCTTTTAAAGTAAGCATTTGGGGGAAGGGTTCTGCTTGTGTCTCCACAGAGAGAGGACGGAGATGGGAGCCAGTGAGATATGTGAGGCAATGTCCGGCCAAGACGTGGGCAGATGCCAGCCCTGGAAGTGAAGGGGCGAGCTCACAGATTGAATCAGAAACAAAGATCATGAACTTCTTTTCGCACAGCTGACTTGGAAAACTGATAACCTCTTTAGATGGGTCAGTGGGCCTTGAAAAAGAAGAAATTGAGTGCTTTGAAGAATTTAGTCAAGATGGTGATTTGCTCATTGTGGCATTCATGCAACAGAAGCTGCAAGAAGCTCATGACTGTCTGATCTCAGAAGTGCAAAAGGCTGGATTGGAAATTAGCATTTCAAGATGTGGGAAATTGCACCCTGGAATTTTTTCATGTTTGTTAATCTGAAAAAGACCTCTAGATCATGGAGATGGCTTCATGATCTCAGAAAGATGAATGAGATTGTAAAGCCTCAGAAAACAAAAGTTAGCTCAAAAGTTAACAATTTGCAAGACCTACAACAACTTTTTCTATTTTACCAATCCCCGAAAACAATTTTAACAGATTTTAAAATAATAGCTCAGATCATAATAAAGGGAAAAACAAGGCTGATGACAATGACAGGCAGAGATTTTTTATGATGTATTTACCCTTGAAAAAGCAATGTTTTTATTGGGCACACTAAAATCACAGGATTTGGCAATTGCATTGTTAGACGATACAGGTATTTGTACAATTCTCTACCCGAGTCACAGGTTGTTAAAAGTAAAATTAAGTTTCAGAGAAAGATCAAAAATGAGTGAGGAACCATTGGATGGGACCACAGTATTCACTGATGGTTCAGGGAAAACTCACAAATCAATAATTACATGGCAGATTTCAATCACAGGAAAATGGGAGTCATATGTGGAAATAGTGCAAGGTTCACCACAAATTGTGAAATTGGCAGCAGTGGTCAGAGTTTTTGAATTGTTCCATCAACCCCTCAATTTAATCACAGATTTAGCATATGTGACCAACGTAGTTAAAAGAGTCACTTTTAATGGAAACAAGCAATGACATTCTATATTCATATTTATCATGTTTGAAAACATTGCAGGAAAACAGGACACATAAATATTTTATTATGCATATTAAAGCATACTCATCACTCCCAGAATTTTAGTAGAAGGAAATGCGCAAGCAGACAAATTGACCATGTCTGTTTGGCAAACCTAACCAGATATCTTTAAGCAGGCAAAATTGAGCCATGCATTTTTTCATCAAAATACACAAGCATTGATTGAATCTTTTCACATTTCAAAAATCAAGCAAAAGAAAGTATTTAGTCCTATTCAGATTGTCAAATGGTACAGCCACCAGTTTTTATGGGAGCAGTCAACCCTAAGGGACTGCAAGGTCTTCAACTGTAGCAGACAGATGTGATAAAATACTCACGTTTTAGAAAACTGAAAACACTTATGTTTCAGTTGACATTTTTTCAGGAGCAATTTTAGAAAACCAAAAAGCGGGGAGGCAGAGGCTATGCCTCACATGTGGTTGAACAAAAGATTTATATGTATTAAACTTCTTCAATGATTCTTTTTCAGAGCGAACTCCACCAATTATAAGATATTTTACAAATGATACAAGGGCAAAGTTAAAATCATTTGGTTTTGATCAGAAATTTAGAAACAGGTAAAACTGAAGGGCCTTTCAAACTAATCATGTAGGAAAAAGGTTGTGCTTGTGTTTCCACAGATAGAGGATTGAAGTGGGTTCCTGCAAAATACGTGAAACTGTATTGGGCCCAAACGCAAGCAGAAGCCAATTCTGGAAGTGAGGAAGGGAGCTTGCAGACAGAATCAAAGACAAAGGATGTGAACTTCTCTTCAAACAAGATATAAAAGACTTAAGGACTGACAGTGAAACATGTTTGTTTATATGTTGTTGTATCTTTTTGTCAATTATATTAAGTAACAAAGTGGATTTACCAGTGATGCGGCCAAGGGAGAAGGTTTGGGAAAATTTAGCATAGACAGTGGGGTTGGACACAATTTGTTTGAGACATTCCAGGCCAAAAAAGCCATTTTCAACATGTCTGGTGGGATTGCCAGTGAAAGAATGGCCCATTCCGGAGGGCATCCCTTCATGGGCGATGCGAGTTGTGACAACTCCTGTGAATGGATGGCATGTGTGGGTTCAATTTCTCCCGGTGGCCTTTTTTGAATCAGAAGAATGAGAAATGTTTTGGTTTGACAAGAATGGACTTTTGTTTAATGTTTCAGGAGTGGCAAAGAACCAAACAATGAATGTTATTCTGAATTAGAATGTATATAGTAATTATACTGTAGTCTCAAACAAACCATCCTTCCGAGTTCCAGCACAGTTACTGCGGGGAACATTTTTCATTTGTGGGGACAGAATTTGGGCTGATATCCCTACAAAAGTCAGAGGAGGTCCATGAAGCATTGGGAGACTTTTATTGTTAACCCCAGATTTAAAAATTCTAAGAAAACTAAAGTACAGAGAAAAGAGAGGAATTAAACAAGACAATCTGAATTGTGATGATGAATTTTATACATGGAACAAGGCAAAGAGAATTGTGATAGCGCTATTCTCACCTCAAATGGCATCGAGGTGGCCTTGGCTCAATTGGATCGTATGGGTTGTTGGTTGAGCAAAAATGCCAGCGCTGTTTCTCTTGCACTGAGTGGCATGTTAACTGATGTCAACAGTGTGAGAAAAGCCACTCTTCAAAATAGAGTAGCAATTGATTACTTACTGCTGACTCATGGGCATGGATGTGCATAATTTGAAGGAATGTGCTGCATGAACTTGTCTGATCATTTGAAATCAATTTATAAGAACATAAGGCAGTTGCAGAAAGGTATGGCAAAGCTTGAAAAAGTTACTAAATCATGGTTGGATGGTCTGTTTGACCTTTTTGATCTTTTATCTTTGTAAAAAGAAATTTTAAAAGTAGGGTTTTATATATTAATGGGGCTTGTTGCTCTTCTTGTCATTTTGCCATGCATCATTCAGTGAATTTGGCATGCCATGGAGAAAGCTGTGAAAGAGGTGTTTTTAGTGCAAACAGAGGGGGGAGATGTGGGAGTCCAGAGTATTCCTCTGGCTTCCCTGGAAGGTTTAAGGCCCCCCTGGCAGGGTCACCAAAGACCCTCGAATGAGACCCAGGTGTCTCAGGGGCTGGATTTAGCTCCTTGGAACAATTTACCAACATTGAGAGAAGAAATGCAAGCTGCAAAAATAAATAGAGTGCAAATTAGACTGTTAGAATGTAGAATTAGCAGATTTATAGAATGTTTGTGATAAGGGACACTTGGCCAAGATGGAGAAATTGGGGTGTGGATACCTCTTCCTCCTTCTTCTCCGTGTCATCCATGCTGGGTGATATGCTGGCACTTTTAGATTGGATGAGGACAGAGCTGGACCATGTAACAAGATTGTATTGTATTGGGGTCATTTGTAAATACCTAGTACGTAATTTAGACTATAAAAGATAAGTCCTGCCTCTACCAGGCAGATTCTGCCTTGGACGTCTAGCGAGCAGACCGCTGTTCACTGGACAAAGCATTCCTGAGATAAGGAAGAATAAAAACCATGAAAACCTCTAAGAACAGCCTCATGCAGTCTCTCATTGGTGGGCATCAGAAAGAGCTGGGTTCCAAACCACCTGCATGTCCTCCAGAGGTGATCTCAGGTCTAAGGAGACACCTCAGGCTGTGACAGCTTCTCCTCTGGAATCCAGTGGAAAGAAGGTAACTTGCTTTCCAACAACTCCGTTTTTATCTAGGTAGGAAAGGCTTGGCTCCTCCCCCTGGCTGGAGCATCTCCCAATGGGATGATGTAATTTTATCAGTCATACAGTGGGACTTAATGGCTCAGCAGCAGATGTTTTCTTCTTGGAGGGAGGATGGGTTGTGGAAAAGATGAAGATGTTTGCCCCATCTTGCCTTGAAAATGGACCATTAGTAGATGGTCTGTGCCACGGAGATAAGGAATCACTACCCCACCCGGTTTTAACAAATGATGGTAGAATATACATTTCTAGCCACATCAACCACATCAACATTCAACGTCCACTTAAAACATCACTATGTTTTTTAGCCTTCACTAGAACTCTCACTGCTACTCTGGCATTTGAAACCTTTTACGTACTAAAAGCATTAGAGCTCACCCTTAAACTTGCTAACTTGTTGTAATTCGATAAATGAGGTAAAAGGAATGAATCAGCATACCTTGCCACCTCCTTCCGGCTAGTCCCCGGTTCATGTCCTCCTTCCTGTCCTGTGACCTTCCCCTGTGACCTTGTAGCCCACCTGGAGTTCCTGTATTATGATCCTATCCCCCTGTGTCCTTATCCCATTCGCTGCTAGCCAAAGCCACTCCCCATTCCCTCTCCTGAATACCTAGTTCCCAGACGGAATCTCTCTCTTTCCGGCCATGCCATCACCTTAGAATAAACCTGAGAACAGAAAGGGCCTCTTTTGTATCCTTTTCCATCCATGCTAAAATACTTTGTCTGATCTTAAGTAATTAGGAAAAAGACACAAAGTATCATTTTAGCAGTTGGCGCCTGGCTGTTGGGGCTTGATTTTTAGACCCCATTCTGTCTGAAGTCCCAGTTTTAGGACTTTAAAAGGCCGGTCGGGTTGATCAACTACCTCCGTGGTTGGAGCTGTTTTTCCCAGCCCCAGGCACAGAAGGGTGAAGCGAACAACTTCTTCTCAGACTCGAAGAAGCCGTTTCTGGATCGGAACTTTTGCAGAGTTACTGGCGAGAACGCACTCCGTCTAAGGAAGGTAACCCCACTTTAGCCCCGAGGTACAGGGGAGGAGGGTTTTTAGACGGATTAGCCTCAGACTCGTGGGGGGAGGTTTATACCCCGCGGGTAGGCAGCGGCAGCAGTTCCAGTGTGGAGCGGGGAGCATGTGGGGCGGTGTTGCGCAATCCCGCCTGGCAGTACACGTGCTCAGCCAGCTCTGCCTGGCGTGTGTTACGTTATTAGCGTACGCACAGGTGCCGGAGCTTTCCCTGAAGGAGGATTCCCCCGGGACCGTCTGTGGGGCCATTACGGGCAACCACGTGGAGTAATAAAGCCCAGCACCCCCACACACATCACCTGGGTTTTGCAAACGAACTGCTATTGTGTAACTTTTCTGCGAAAGACAGGGAATTGTGCATTTTGTTTTTATAACATCGGAATGGGGGGGAATGTTTCAGCACAACAAAAGAGTATTATTTCTCAGCTTAAAGAAGTGTTAGATGCACAGGATGTTGTAATTTCTAAGAAACAGATTGGAAAGTTTGTTTGCTGGTTGTCTCGAAAAGTTATAGAATTCGAAAAGCAAAATATCAAATCGGTTTTATTTTGGGACAGTGTTGGAGATTTATTAACTTCTAAAATACAGAAAGGCGATACCACTGCTGCTTTATTTTTGCCTATATTTTTAAATATTCACAAACAATTATCACAATTAGAGAACAAAGATCAACCACAGGAAAATTCTTTAAAACCCTCTTTACCTAATTCGGAACCTCCTGTCCCTGAATTAAAAGAGAAATCAGAAATACCTCAAGAAACTACTAATACTAAAGATCCTCTGAAATACACAGAATTAGAATCTCCTGAACAATCTGCTACAAACTTACCATTGTACCCCTCTCTTTCAGTACTGCCGTCTGAGCACCCTAATTTAGAAAATCACCCTTCTTTAGTGCAAGGGGAAAACCTGTAGTAAATTCTAATAATATGCCTTTTTCTTCCAATAATCCGTTCCTGCATCCAACTCCCATTTCTGCTCAATATTTTCCTGGCTATTTTAACCCATTTTTCCATGTTGGTGTTTCTATACCGCCTTGTAATCCTTTTTCTAACACCGGGACACAGAACAATGGAAGCTCCGGGAGTGCTGAGGCTAAGGGAGGGGGAGGGGAAGCATGTGTCTCAGTTACACAGACACAGCCTGCAGAGGCACAGAAATAATTAACCCCTAACTTACTGATTAACCCTGAATCTCATCAGGTTTTTGAAGCAGCACCAGTTGTTTATTTAGGTAGAAAGAATGGTAAAAGAAGCTACCAACCATTACCATACCAAGATAAAAAAGAAATGTGTAAGGTACAAAGGGAATTTGGGAGGCAAAGTGAAATATTTAAGGGAATGATGAGAGCAACTTTTACATCAAATGAACTAGTTCCGCATGATTTAAAGGACCTTTTCAGGTGTTTGCTAACCCCAGCTGAATATGAATTATGGTTTAATATTTGGAAACGTTCTTTGAGCAGTCTTTTAACAGAGCTTCACAAAAATCCTGAACATTCCAAAGATTCTGATGATAATGAAATTACATTAGATCATTTATGTGGGGAGGGGGAAATACATTGCCCTGAAAAGCAAACTCGGTTATTGTCTAGATTTATTTTGGATAAAGTTTGTGAGGTAGCTGAACAGGCTTTTATCAAATTGCCAACAGTTGAAGTAACTACTAGTTATGTTAATATTAAACAATATCCTTCTGAGAATTTTTTGAGCTTTATAGACCGTTTAAAGACACAGGTGGAACGCCAGGTACAGAATCCAGCCATGCAGGCAGAACTGATTAAAGAATTAGCAGAGAAAAACACCAATCAAGACTGTCGGAGAGTTATCCTAAGCCTGCCACTATACCCAGAACCAACCCTAGCACAGATGATTGAAGCCTTCACCCGCAAAGCAGAACTGTTCAGTATTCCTGAGAGGACCCCAAGTCCAGCACCTCCTAAGCCTCCAGCACCTGAACCACCACAGATGAAGAAGCCGCAGTTATCATCGCAGCAGCTGAAGAAGAGCACCTGTTTCCAGTGCCAGCAGCAAGGACATTTTGCTAGGGACTGTCCTCAGAACAGGAAACAGAAGAAAATCAACAAACAAAAAAATTAGAACTGAGGCGCAGGCCTGCCATAAACACCATAGAGCGCCAGGATATAAATTCTGCAGGCTATACTATAGCAAAAGCTTCTCTCTTAAAAGCAAAGGGGGAGGATTGGATGGACAATGTGGGTATAACAGATAATGTAAATGTTAAATGTTATCTTAACAAAGTCAGGCAGTTCTGTGGCCGTATTAGGCTACAGACTACCAAAGGTTTTCATTTCAGATCTGCTGAGTGGACCATCATTACAGTGGACATCTCGAGACCTTTAATTGATATGACGGTTTGCCACATGGAGAGTGAGTATTTTGTTGTGGGAGACACAGCACACACACCTTTAGAAATTGAAATAGCTCCTATGATCATGAAGGGGAAAATATCTGGTGTTATCATATTAGCTCGTTGTCCACAAGCACCTTTCTATTTGTGTGAGGGGTGAGTACTGGCCCAAGCTTTTCCTATTCCAGCAGATATCACAGCAGATTATAAGTCACCAGAGGTTTACTGGGCAGAGACAGTGAAGGAGGAAAAGCCTTCTCTAGCATGCAACATGACACATGGATCAGACCATCTACATGTGAAGGGTGTTCTGGATACAGGCTCAGATGTAACCATTATACCTGAAAAGATGTGGCCTTCACACTGGGAATTGCAACCTGTTGCAGGGCAAATTCAGGGTATAGGAGGAGTTAAATTAGCTAAAATATCAAAGAGCATTGTACAAATTGAGGGACCGGACGGCAAATTGGCCAGTGTTCGTCCGTTTGTAATAGATTACAAGTGTCCCTTGTGGGGGAGGGATTCCATGTCACAATGGGGAGTTAAAATGATAATTCCAAAAACTCCTCAGGATTTTTAGAAGCGGCCACCATGGAGTGCCGGGTCCGGAAGCTAACATGGCTAAGTGACACATCTATCTGGACAACACAGTGGCCGTTAAGAAAGGAAAAGTTACAGGCACTTGAAAAACTTGTAGATGAACAATTGGCAAAAAATCATATAGAAAAAACAACAAGCCCCTGGAATTCTCCAATTTTTGTAATAAAAAAAAACAGGGACAGACAAATGGAGATTATTACATGACCTTAGGGGAATAAATAAAGTAATTCAAGACATGGATCTCCTCAACCTGGGATGCCTTCTCCAACTATGTTACCTAGAGATTGGCAATTGGCAGTTATAGATATCAAAGATTGTTTTTTCCATATCCCATTACACCCTGAAGATGCTCCCAGGTTTGCATTCTCAGTACCATCATTGAACAGAGAGGCTCCAATGAAGAGATACCACTGGAAAGTGCTTCCACAGGGCATGAAGTGTAGTCCTGCTATCTGCCAGTGGTATGTAGCTTCATTGTTGTCTCCGGTGCGGGCACAGAGAAAGGAAGCAATAATTTTGCATTACATGGATGATGTGCTGGTGTGTGCTCCTGATAACTCCACCCTCCAACACACGGTTGACCTAGTAGTTAAAGTTTTAACCTCTTCAGGATTTCAATTACAGGATGACAAGGTTCAAAGGATGCCACCTTGGAAGTATCTGGGCCTAGAGATCACTGCCAGGACCATTGTTCCACAGAAATTAGAAATTAATTGTAATCCTAAAACTCTAGCAGATCTTCACTCATTGTGTGGGTCGCTGAATTGGGTAAGACCTTGGTTAGGCCTCACTAATGAGGACTTAGAACCCCTTTTCAATTTATTGAAAGGGGAAAGAGAGCTAGTTTCTCCTAGGAAACTGACACCTGAGGCAAAAGCTGCAATTGGAAAGGTACAGAAAGCTCTGTCTGAAAGGCAGGCTCACCGCTATCAACCTGAACTGCCTTTCAAATTCATTGTTTTGGGGAAACTGCCACACTTACATGGTTTAATATTTCAGTGGATTGAGGGGCAGAGAGACTCACTCTTAATCATAGAATGGGTCTTCCTCTCCCACCAAAGATCCAAAACTATTACACAACCACAGGAGCTTATGGCTCAGTTGATTCAAAAAGCAAGGATGAGGCTGCGTGAGCTGTCTGGATCTGATTTCACATGCATACACCTGCCAGTTAAACTTTCTGGGGAGGGAAAGAATTCTCCTGAAAGGTTAACAAAAGAGATGTTTGAGAATTTGCTGCAGAGCAATGCCAGCCTCCAGATATCTCTGGACAGCTACAGTGGACAGATATCTGTTCACAGCCCAGCTCATAAGTTGTTCAATGAGGAATTTCACCTCATACCTCGTGAGAAGAGGAGCAGGAGACCGCTCAGGGCACTCACAGTGTTCACAGATGCATCAGGGACCTCCCACAAGTCGGTAATGGCTTGGAGAAATCCCCAGACTCAGCATTGGGAACCTGATATTGAGTTTGTGGAGGGGTCACCCCAGATTGCAGAACTCGCTGCAGTTGTGAGAGCCTTTGAGAAGTTCTCAGAACCCCTTAACCTGGTAACAGACTCATCTTATGTTGCTGGGGTAGTATCCAGAGCGGAGCAGGCAGTGCTCAAAGACATTGATAATGAGCAGCTCTTTAGGCTGCTATCAAAACTAATCTATTTGGTTTCGCACAGAGAACATTCCTTCTATGTGATGCATGTGAGGTCACACACGGATTTGCCAGGTGAGATCACAGAAGGGAACTGTATGGCAGACACCCTTGCAGCTCCAGCAGAAAAGGCATGCCTTCCTGACATCTTCCAACAGGCAAAGCTGAGCCACCAGCAATACCACCAGAATGTACCAGGTTTGGTCCGTCAATTCCAGCTAACACGGAGTCAAGCCAAGGCTATAGTAGCCACCTGTCCCAACTGCCAGCTCCAGGCCATGCCATCGCTGGGTACGGGGGTTAACCCCCGGGGCCTTGGCAGCTGTGAGGTGTGGCAAACAGACATCACACACATTCCTAGTTTTGGACGCCTCAAATATGTCCATGTGAATATAGACACATATTCAGGTGCAGTTTATGCCTCCACTCATGCAGGGGAAAAGGCTGTACATGCAAAACAACACCTAGTACAAGCCTTCTCAGTTTTGGGGATCCCTAGAGAAATAAAAACAGACAATGGCCCAGCATACACATCCAAGGAGTTCCTGGAATTCATCCAGCAGTGGGGAGTGAATCATGAGACAGGCATCCCACACTCCCCTACAGGCCAAGCTGTGATTGAGCGCACACACCAGATGCTCAAACAGGTTCTAGCTAGACAGAGCAGCTTAACTGTGTGGATGTCTCCCCAGCAAAAGCTCTGTAAAGCTTTGTTTACAATCAGTTTCTTAAATTGTTCATTTGAAAATATGAGTCCTCCTGTGGTTCGTCATTTTAACAGCAGTAAACAGTTTAAATTATCTCAGCATCCACCAGTTTTGATTAGGGACCCAGAAACATGGGAAACCAAAGGTCCCTATGAGCTAGTAACCTGGGGAAGAGGTTATGCATGTGT
Source organism: Luscinia megarhynchos (assembly GCA_034336665.1). Taxonomy (NCBI): domain Eukaryota; kingdom Metazoa; phylum Chordata; class Aves; order Passeriformes; family Muscicapidae; genus Luscinia; species Luscinia megarhynchos. Next base: position 19,221,919 of record CM067574.1, on the reverse strand, counting down.
ATCAACTCCCTCAGGACCTCGATGGATTCCCCAAAAGTGGGTAAAGCCTTTTGTCCCCAAAGCTACAGCAGAAGGAGATGAGAAGCAAGTAACCATTGCTTCGAAAAGAAGACGCCGCAAAGGAAAAGGAAACAAAAACTTCATAAAGGAATGCCCTCAAGCAGACAGAGACTTATAACATGTTTTAAAATGTTTGGTTTTTTTAGGCAAAAGCTACCCTCCAGTTAACCCTGTGAGGAACCCCATCCAAGTTGTCTTCTTGTTAGCCTTCAACAGTTTCGCAGCTGCGTGGATCGTCCCTCAGCCACGTCAAAACATCTGGGTAACCCTGGCACAGACACTCAAACAGGAAAACATATGCCTGTCCACTGCAGCAGCAACAGACCCTATGTCCACCTGCCTGGTAGGAGTCCCACTTAAGGTTAGTGAGTATTTAGGCAGCTTTGACATACACATGCCTAATAAAACACCTGAACCATTCACTATATCACCTAAGCAGTCAGCACAGGTCACAGGTAATCCTTTAAAGGAGCTGCTGCCAAAATTGCCCAAAGCGGACCAAGAACCCCAAGAATTAGAACTGCTTGGTTCCTACCCAGCAACATACTGCATTCATTTTAAAGATTATCCAACACTCACTGACACTAAGGTTTTCATCTCATCCGACAATTTCGTAAGGAATTTGTGGCCACCAAGTGGTGTACTAGCTTAAGCCATATTCCAGCTAAAGATCCAGTTCATTCAAGTCCCAAAATTCTACCAAAGGGATTGTTTTTAATTTGTGGGGACTGGGCGTGGGCTGGGATTCCTTCTACTCTTCTGGGGGGACCATGTACTATAGGGCGGTTGTCCTTGTTAGCACCCAACAAAACCTTAATTAGTAATTGGACACACAAAAGCAAATCAGGTAATAAAATACAAAAGAGGAGTGCTGATAATCTGGACCCAAATTGTGATGCAGAAATTTTCCATTGGGCTAAATCAAAAAGAATTGCTATGTCTGTATTTCTTCCATGGGTTGCAGCAGCTAAAGCTCTGGGTGAATTAGGTCACCTGGAGTGTTGGGTAGTTAAACAGGCAAATTTAACTTCAACTGCCATCAGCTCCCTCCTAGAAGATGAAGAAGTAACCAGGCAGGCAACACTCCAAAATCGTGCTGCAATAGATTTCCTCCTATTACTACATGGACATGAATGCCAGGAGTTTGAAGGACTTTGCTGTATGAACCTGACTTCAAAAGCTCCTAATGTCCACGCTGCTCTGCGAGATATGAAGCACCTGATTGGACAAGTGAAACAAGAATCAGAAGACTGGTTTAATGAACTGTTTAAAGGCTGGGGGTTTTCTGGGTGGTGGACTTCCATAGTCAAAACCATTATGTTATTCGTTGTTATTCTTTTCCTTGTAGCAATGGCATTTGGAATCATACGTCATTTAATATTTAAGGCCATTAATGGTATCATTCCTTCCACCTCAGTGGACAATCGTATAGAGATGACAAATATAAAACAATCTAACGCTCTCGCTTATCACAAATGGTGGGCAAAATAATAAATTTGGACTAGAATTAGTTTAATATCACCCCCGTACTTAAAAAAACAAAAAACGAGGAGATGTTGTAATTCGATAAATGAGGTAAAAGGAATGAATCAGCATACCTTGCCACCTCCTTCCGGCTAGTCCCCAGTTCATGTCCTCCTTCCTGTCCTGTGACCTTCCCCTGTGACCTTGTAGCCCACCTGGAGTTCCTGTATTATGATCCTATCCCCCTGTGTCCTTATCCCATTCGGCTGCTAGCCAAAGCCACTCCCCATTCCCTCTCATGAATACCTAGTTCCCAGAGGGAATCTCCCTCTTCCCGGCCATGCCATCACCTTAGAATAAACCTGAGAACAGAAAGGGCCTCTTTTGTATCCTTTTCCATCCATGCTAAAATACTTTGTCTGATCTTAAGTAATTAGGAAAAAAGACACAAAGTATCATTTTAGCACTAACTTACTTCTACTTCAACATCTACTTTATGTGTGAGTGGCTTAACATACTTCAATCCATCCAAAGGCTTTAATTCAAGCCCTGCACTTTGATTTCTCTCTGAAGAATTCAGAGACCCCTGACTCACTGACTCCAACAGAGCATATTTGAGCAATTCCAAGAAAAAGGAAAAAAACCACAATTCAGGCAATTCCTTTGCCTCAGCTAGACAGAAAAACTACCCAAAAGCAAAAGAGAACTCTCTCCCGCTGTCCACTGCATACAACACAGTCTCTGTGAAGAATGCGCAGTAGTCAGTACTGTCTCTGATAACAAACTCTGCACCTCTTCTCTCCCCCCTTCACTCCTGGAACCAGTCTTAAAGCCGCAGAACTAAATATTCAGCACCAATAGAACAGATAATTTGGGGATACAAGCATCATAAGGTCACCACCAAGACATTGAGGCATCAACAATCACACAAGGATCCTGATTTATTTATCAGGAATTAAGCTGATGTAGTGATTTTGTTTCGCCAATTTAAGTTTCCCAGCCAATGCACCAATTTAATGTAGTGGGTCTAATGCTGGCCAAATTGCCAGTGCACCCACAAGAATTATTTGCTCATTTCCTTCTCTGAGATAGGATTAGGAGGAAGGCAAAGCAGGCTCAAACATCAAAGAGTATAAAGAAAACTTTAGTAACAGAAATAAAAGAAAAAATAATAAGAAATTCAGAATAAACCTTCAGAACACTTCTCCACCACACCCTCTTTTCTCACCTGCTGACAACATAAAGAGACAAAACCAGGGACTTTCAGTCAGTTTACCACCTCTAAAATAGTCTTTCTTCAGTTCACTTAGGGAGCAGAGTCTCTCTTGCCATGCCATGGAGACTTCTCCATAAGAAAACAGTTCTCTTGAGGCTTCAATTACAAAGTGAATCAGCCGCCTGAGAAATGGAAATCTGTTCACCATGTGAACGTTCCTCCTCTGGACCTACAGCTTTCCCCACAACTGATTTCGAGTGCTAAATCTTTGGCTAATGGGGTACACTTTTGAGGATGAGCAGTTCAGAAGCAAAGGTTCTGTTCTCTTCATCTAACTCTGAGATCATCTTTGTCTCTGGGAACAGAGATCTTCTTCCCTGGGGGCAAATGGTCTTCATCAAACTTGCCTCTCTGTTTAAACTTCTCATTAGATCACAACTATTTCAACATTTACCTGCTTCAGCATGGGTACCTGTACTTATATCTACAGTTTGATTGCTCCATCCCTCCATGCTTTTCAATGATTTATAGGGGTATTTCAGTGCATCATAGTCCATCACCATGTCCTTACAAAATTAATTTCATCCCAAGACTAAGGCATCTCCTTGTTTTCCTCCCATCTGGTATTTGACTCCTTTACATGACCTTCATGTCTCATGTTCTTTCCATATCTTCACTCTCTTTTTTTCTCACTCAGGAGATGATTGATGTTTTCAGGTTTCATCTGAGCAGTAAAAGAGTTAATATCTTGCGTGGGCCTGCAGATGGTCATGTGATCTCTGCTGGGGATGGCCAAAACAGTCATGGTGAAATATTTCAGGCTGCGCTGGGGGACGGGAAGGGGGGTGCCAGGATCTCAGGGGCCTGGGCCAGAATGGCAGCAGCAGCTCTGGCCGCATGACTGGTCTCTGGCCCCTGCTGCATTCAATTCCAGCTGCAGGGCCATTTTCTGCATGGCTTGCAGAGCCGCCTCTGGTCTTAGCTGCATGGTGCCCTGCAGTGCTGGGACAGCCCCTCAGTATCTTGCGGCCCGAGCTGTTTACAATGGAAATTTCTTCAGTGGCCGTGCTGGGAGCGGGGGGAGCGGCTAGGATATCAGCAGCCAAGCTAGGGTTCAGTGGCAGCATGCTCTGGGCCGATGGCTTTCCCGCCCCCTGCCCGGTAGCCACTGGGGTCTGGCCAGGCCCCGCTAGGCCCGATGGGCAGAGCAGGGCCTGGCCCTGCCAGCCCAGTTACCTGTTGAGAAGCGAGAAGCAAGAGAGATATTCCAGGGGTTTGTCCATTTTAAAATGTGGATCTCACAGGGGTGTGTTCAGGTCTTTAGGTGGCTTATCAGCATGCCTATTCTCAGAGCCAGCCAACCATAGGTTTTGCCAGGCACCGAGGAAGCTGTCAGCAGCTTCTCTTAGAAAATCACTTCCGTGGCTGGATCCTTCCCTCCTCACCAAAAAATCAATTAACGCAAAAACAGGACAGCTGATTAGGGTTATAGGCAGATAGGCCTTAGTGACTCGTTCCCACTTCTCATAATGGTTTGTTTCATTCATTTAAACACCCATCAACGGTCAGTTATTATTCCCATCAATTCTTCCTATTTGAATAAAAATCCAACAGTTGTTTTTATGAAGAGCATTGGATACATTTTAGACTAGCATCACAAGCAAATATTGGCTCCAAACCTCAGCCATAATTACCAGTTGTGCAGATAACAAACACAAAAAGAACAGTTTAAATCACATCATCATCTTCATTTGTATCAGTCTGTTTTTCCAGTTGTTTCAGGAGCAGAGGTCTTAACACTGTATTTGTGGATCCAGGGCCCTTTGCCAGTGATTTTGACTGCAGTGAGGGTAGTCAGTGGGACTTGGAATGGTCCCCTCAACTTAGTTTGCAAGGGATCACTGTCACCACTTGACACAGATCCAGTCTCCAGGCTGGAACAGATGAGCAGGCCTCTCCGATCCTAAGGGTCTGGATAACACACCTGAGGCCAAGATGTTTTTTTGCATTTTCTTTCATATATCTTTCATGTATCCTCAATACTCTTAGCATGTATCACAATCCGCTCAAGCTGAGCGGGAGTCGTGATGGTTCGTTCGACCCCAGAGTGCAAAAGACAAAAGGCATGAGACTCAGGTTTGTTCAGCAGAAAGCAGTAATGCAGTTTATTGCGAGTAACAATTCAGTTTTGCGATAGGGAGAGAGACAGAGAGTGGGAGAGAGACAGAGAGTGAGAGAGAGAGAGAAAGGATGGGATATAGCTACCAACAGACAAGACGAATCCTCGTGGTCGTCCCACGAGACGAGTCTTCAATCCATTGGGGAGAAAGAGGTCTTGAAGTCTCTTTAGGAAAGTCACTTTTTATAGTCCTTTTGCAAAGTGAGTGGCCTCTGGCCAAAAGGTGGGAAGATTTATGGACTATTGTATGAGGAGATTGTCGCTCCAAGAAACAGGTGGAACAGGCTGCTACACAGTACCCTGCTCGAGAGCAGCGTACCATGGCAAGCACCAAGCACACCTACAAACAGTCCTTGGCAAGCATCCGCCTCAGCCAGGCCAGAACTCCGGTTCAGGGCAAGTGGTGCGTTCCCAGGTCTCAGTCTCTGATGATGGTCATGAGGCAGATCAGAAAAACTTCGGACCGACTCTTACAGCATGCATACTTATAATTCCTTAAGTCTGATAACTTAGAAAAAACCTTTACTAAATTTTGAACACTGTAAACAAAAGTGATAAGAGGTAGCTAATTTAGAATACTGTGCAATTATAATTAGTCAATGAGATATCTTTTGCCAAACTAATCTACATGGATTTGATTTGTTGAATGTATAATATCAGCGTAAGCAAGATCTTCAAATTTTTCTGGATGACTGATTGAGTATGATGCTAGTGCAATGTATATGAGTAAAGTTAACAAGCATTCTACTGTGAACTTCAACTCACACTTAAGAAGTTTTAGACCATATTTGCAACATTGATAAAACACCTTTTCAGCAACTGTAAAGGAACTAATTTGTGCAATCTTAGCTTCAGTATCTATGAACAACAGCAGTAAACATTGCACTACAGATTTTAGGACATGTTTAACACACTGCATCCCATATTTGCAGTACTGGCATGGTATCTTCACTGCAACCACAAAAAAACCTGTTAACAAGGCAAATATTAATTTAGTAAAGTTTGCAAAATATAGAGGCTTTGGCAAATTTAAATTAGAGGTGAGTGACACAGCTGTTGAGTTCTGCTGAAGGTGAATGTTGATTACATTGCCTTTGTTGGTGTTTTTAAATTTTTAAATTTTATTTTCACTGTCTTAAGACATGAGGCAAGTAACATGTTGTTACATTTGTTGAGAAGATGATTTGTTCTCTGTTGCTGTGTTCTAGCTTTTCTATGTGTCTGGTGGTATCTTTTCAGGTCAGCTTGTTTGTTACTGTCTCTATGAAGCTTTACTTTGGTAATTCTTTTCCTGATATTTTTTACTCAATGAGCACCTTGCAGGGGTTTTTCCCCACTCTCATTTCTGGTTCTGATACTAGTATAGGTGTTTGGGTCCCACCCCCTACCTGGGATGGTGGCTTTTCGTTTGATTGCGCCAGTTTGGAAATGTTACATAGCTGCAGACATTCCCCTTTTATACCTATGTGTTTCTCCCTCCCATAGCTTAGTAGGAGGTTTGTGTGTAGGTGTTTATTTCCTTGGGAGATATTTCCCTGTTCCCATGGACTCTGTGTGCTAATTAAACTAGGGGCTTGAAAGTCTCCTCCCTCTACCCTTACAAACTTACAGTTTTCAGGTTGGAGGTGTGGTCAAAGGTTTCTCCAAATCACCAGATTCTAATGTCTTTTGCTTTGCCTTCATCCAGTAGACAGCTGGGTCCCAGGAAGGGTGGCATCTGATCGGAACATCGATGGGGCTGGAGCTGCTCTTTGGTGTATAGTCGCAGCAGGGTGGCATGTGTTCCTTTCCTGGGTATCTTGGGTGTTCATCAGTGCTGCGGTCATAGCAGGATCGGGGGCTGAGGCTTGGAGCAGGGGTGGTTTTCGGAGTGTTGGTGCTGGCATTTCCCGTTCTGTTGAACTTTCAGGTTTTTCACCTGTCGCTCCTAGTGTGATGTCATCATGGGGCGCCCACTCTCGGCAGGGGTTTCCATGGCAACTCGGGGCAGAGGCACACCTCTTTCTCGGCCTATGACACGCCCTCCAGAGGCTGGACGGGGGTTGGGACTCCTCCCCCAGACACAGGGCTACCTGGGGCAGAGGAATGCCCTCGTGGAGCTGGCCTGGGGGTGGATCCACAACCCATGAGGGAGGCTGGATTTCTTTTTTTTCTCGCTGGTGGACAAGAGGTTGACGTCATCTTGGGGGTTTTTTCTCAGGATTTTTTGTTCTCCTGCCATGCGGCTGCCGCCATCCTCAGGTTTTTTCCCGGACCCCCCACAGCAATTTGGAATGGATTAGGGGTCTCTGAGCAGGCTACTAAAGGCTTGCCAGTCAGTAAAGTCTCTCTGCATGAAGTAAGTACATTTTCTTCCATGCTGCTGCTACTCAAATTGGCTTTTATCTCTTTTACCAACTTTAAGAGAATTCTCCAAAGTTTTAAAGCCTTAATTATGTTTTTATCACCTTTTAAATCAGCATTTGATATTTGTTCTCCAATTTCTGTCCAATTATTTATATTAAATGCAGTTTCATTAGTTAGTTCTATCCCTTCGCCTTTTGTCCATGATATTAAATCAAAAAAACAATTTTTCTTCATAATGTATCTTCCATCCTTGTAAAAATTGGGTCCATACCTGGATTAATGGATGCTTTTCTGTGGAGATGTGTCCTCTCATTTTTTCCTTAGCTCTCAGCTAATTTTTTCTTCTGGTCTCTTTTCCGGACGACAGTTTCCTTCCCGTCTCCTGGACGTTCCTGGCTCAAGACCAAAATTTTCTCCTGTCTCTTGGATGTCCTGGCTCTGAACCATCTGTTTCCCGCCTCTTTTTCTGGGCATTTCGCCCCTAGCTCGTGGCTAGCTCCTTTCCTGTCTCGCTGGAAGGATTTTATCTCTCTCTGCTTTTGCAGGTATGGCTAAAGTCGCATATCATGTCGGGGTCACCAGTTGTTACGTTGTTTCTGTAGTTTCTGATGTTTCATCTGTTGGGCTGTAGGAGGATGTCAGGTCCGAGACAAAGAGACGACCCACACAGTTCACTGTAACAAGACTTAAGCCTCTATATTGCCTCTGAGCACACTTAAATAGGGTGCTTGATCTTTCCCAGGCTCACACAGGTGGTTGGTTACAACTTCTGTCATTCACTTTCTCAACCAGTGATACATCAGCACTTAGGGTCCAATAGATGAGCAGGATTTTCACCCAGGTACCTACCGGCTTAACAGGCTGACTGGGTTTCAAATTGCATCTTTTAGAAAAGCTGCAATATTCACTACCACAGGTAGTGAGTTGACGATATGGGGATAAGGGGTGGTATGTCCTGGAGTGACATTTTGATGTTGAATTGTATCCCCATTGGTCCTTTTAGCCCAGAAAAAAGTTTTGTACCTTTAAGCCTGGATTTGAGAGTGAAAGGGGGGAAGGAGAAGCGGTGGAATGTCTAAGGAGGTTGTTTTCAAAACATAGAGATAGGAGTTTCATCGCTTCGTCTCCTGGACTGTGTCGCTGTGGTGGACAGCAGGAGAGAGCTCTCCTTTGCTTTTAGTTAGCTTTTGACTAACTGAAGCAGAGAAGTTTCCGGACAGTTTTTACCTTTTTTCCTGGAATTATTTGAACCTACTCTGGACTGAGGACCCAGGGGGAGCCCCAGGAACTTGCACCTGTGGCCCACCGGGGACTGGCCTGGGCACTGGCATTTTCCAGTGCTGGTGGGACTGATAACAGACTGAGCAGAGCTACCACCCACAGGAGAGAGACTTTCTGAATTTGTCATCTCTTCAGAGAGGTGAGAGGTTTTGCTGTTTGATATTGTTCATGGTTTTGTGCTAGGCAGGGCTTTGCCTGTTGAATAAACAGTTTTTTTCCACTTCTCTCTGAGAAAATTTCTTCCCAAATCGATTGGGGGAGAGGCTGCTTGGGTTTGCTTCTGGGGGGGGCCTTTTAAGGTTTTCTCCCAAATTTGCCCTAAACCAGGACACAGGGTTAACAACAAAAGTTGTTTTTTGGGTAATGTCATCTTGCTACAACTAGAGATTGAAATGTAAGCATTCTGCTACATGACAACCAATGGTCCCCCTTTGTTCCAATACAGTTATCACTGGTGGGGTACATGCACTACAGTGTGCTGCCCAAAGGTGAATTTCTAGGCCTCTTGTATCAAGATCACAGTAGCCACCTGTTGGGGGTTGGGGTTTGTTCCTTTATTGTCCCAGTTTAATGAATTTTTCCTATTATTATGCTAAGGGAGCCTGCCGGGTTACACCCCGGCTCTTTTCAGGACTGGAGACAAAGGGGTAGGTGGAAGCTGGTCTCTCTCCCTGGCGAGGTCTGAGGGGGAAGGACTGCGGTCTCCAGTCCACGCTGTCGGAACGCCTGGAAGCCAGGCTTTCTGCTGTGGGACACTGTTCTGCATCTGCTCCGCTCCAGCCTACTACCTCTGAGACCATAGCTGACCACCAGGACTCAAAAGGTGAGCGGGGAGCTGTCCCTGCACCCTGCTCCCACCTGAGACACAGCATGGCTGCTGCCACTTTACCCCCCTCCCATCTGCCACCTCAGCAGCTGTGCGGGCCAAACCCCCCTTTCATCACTGGGACCGAGCGCAGACAGAGTGTGTCTGCGGCTGAAGAAAGGACTGGAACTGAGTTATTTGTTCTGTTCTGTTGTTAATTTTTCATAGCTGCTGTTGTTTCTGTTTGTCCAGTTAGATATATTAGTAAAGAGCTGTTATTCCTACTCCCTTATCTCTGCCTTTAAGTTCCTGATTCAAAAATTATAATACTCTGGAGGGTGAGGACTTACATTCTCTGTTTCAAAGAGGAGCTTCTCCCTTTATTGGCAGACACCTGTCCTTCAAACCAGGACACTGTCACAGTCTTCAAACACCCAGGCAACCCTTGGGTAACATTGTCAAGCTATTTTTAAAAGTAGGCCACAGCCCAACCTCTGAAGTTCTACACCATTATCCCCAGAACAACATTCAGTTGCTCATATGTAAAGTGTTCAAAAGGCTTAATTAAGTTCAGCAGCCCCATAGCTGGGGCTGACATCAAGGAATGTTTCAGCTGTTTAAATGCAGCCCTTGTGCTCTCTGTCCACATGATGATTCTCTTATTGGCTGCTTTTTATGCTCCATACAGAGTTTTTTTCCAGTAATCCATAATTTGCTATCCATAAGCAACACTAACCTATTGTGCCTAAGAAGGCTTGCATCTCTCTTGCAGTGTGGGGCTCTGGAAGATGGCAGATGGCTTCTTTCCAATCTCACCTGAGTTGTTGAAGTCCAATGAAGATCTCAAGCCCCAAATAAACTACTGTTTCCCTGGCAAATTTTGCCTTCTCTTTCAAGACTCTATACCCACTTAGTCCCAGAAAGTTTAACAAGTTTACAGTGAGTTGGATGCAGTCATCAGGCATTTTAGCTGTGATTAGAATGCCATCTACTTATTGAAGAATAACTGCTCCTAGTTCTTCTCTTCTCCACTCCTCTAATTCTTTAGACAGCTGGTTCCCAAATTTACTTGGGCTATTTTTGAAACCCTGGGGTTGGACTCTCAAGGTAAGTTGGCTTTTTCTCCCTCTCTCAGGATTCTCCCACTCAAAAGCAAAAATTCTCTACTACTCTTATACACAGGAATGCAGAAAAAGTCATTCTTGAGGTCTAAGACAGTGAACCACCCTAATTCATCTGTCAGTGTGGTCCTACGAGTGTAGGGGGTTTCTACCACTGGTTGCATATCCTCTGTTATTTTGTAAATTGCCCTTAAAACTTGCACCAATTGAGAGCATCTACCATCAGTTTTCTTTACTGGCAGGATGGATCTGTTGTATCTAGATTCACATTCTACCATTATCCAAATTTAAGGAATTATCAGTAATAGGTACCAATCCCCTACGATCTTCTAACTTTAAATGATATTCTTTTTGCCGTAACGATGTAGCCTCTGGTTTGAGTGTAGTGCTCACAAGCTTTGCTTGTTTGGATCTCCCTGGAATATCGCTGGCCCATACTATTGGAATGACAGTGGTTTGGACTTCTTTGGGGATCTTGCCACAGTCCTCCTGTATGAACAGGGCAGCCACTTTGACAAATTTAGTTTCAGGAATTATGATTTGTACTCCCCTTCCTTTGCAAAATTTAATTTCCACTTCTAATTTCTTCAGTAAATCCCTACACAGCAACGGCTTGGGGGAGTGTTACAAAGCAGTTTAAACACAGAAGAGGAAAGAAACCTAAAGCGCTCTGTGAATAAAATGGATTGAACCCAGAAAGATTTGAAATATACCCAAAACATGATTAAAAACCAAACGAGGTTAGATGTTGATGACAAAAAACTTTATATATTTTATTTAATAGTAAAATAGGCAAAGATAGAAAGAAAGATTAAAAGAGAGAGGGAGGGAGGGAGGGAGGGAGGGAGGGAGGAGGGAAGGAAGGAAGGAAGGAAGGAAGGAAGGAAGGAAGGAAGGAAGGAAGAAGGAAGGAAGGAAGGAAGGAAGGAAGGAAGGAAGGAAGGAAGGAAGGAAGGAAGGAAGGAAGGAAGGAAGGAAGGAAGGAAGGAAGGAAGGAAGGAAGGAAGGAAGGAAGGAAGGAAGGAAGGAAGGAAGGAAGGAAGGAAGGAAGGAAGGAAGGAAGGAAGGAAGGAAGGAATTTCATGAGGGGTGGGAGACAGGGACAGAGTAACAGGGGTTAGGTAGAAACATATCATCCTTCCAAGGGTCCCAGTGTTGTCTCATTGCTCCCTCCATCTGGTCTTCTTGGTGGTGAGGGGTCCCTTAGGACCCGGCCATGCTGAGAAGTATAGAATCCAATGGATTAATATGTGTTTGGGCCAGATGGGAACACCCACATGCCTCCCCTCGGGAGGACAAGTTTGACACTGTCCCTTGCAACACTGTATATCTGTTGCATGATGTTGCAGTGCTCTGGTGCAGGGTCTGAGGACCCCTTTGGGTGGGCCTTTGATGGGTCATGATACCCCCTCTGCTATCCTTCATGGGAATGCGGCTTTTCCCAGCATGAAGGGGCCTCACAGCTGAGCTAGTCTGCATAGCAGAGAATGAGTGTTAACGGTCTGTGACCAGAGGCTTTTCCACTAAACTCCTAAACCTCTCCCCCCTTCCCCTCCCTCCACTTTGGTGTGAGGGTCTGTGCAAACCCAGCAGCTTATAGCCCTAAGGCTGTTGTCTCCAGCCTCAAGGTGCTAAGCTTGATCCCTCTGTGAATGTATTCTTCTCTCCTTAGTCACTTTATCTTATCTCCATCAACGAGCAGTCTAGGGCCCCATTTCGGGGTTTAGTGGTTTTCTCTGCAGCTTTTGAACAATTTTGCTATAATAGACAAAAGTCCTTCATAAAGATGTTTAAGCCATAAATTCTAACATTTGTGTCTCCAACAGGGAGCTTGGCATTTAGAGGAATTGATGAGTCACCCAGGGTTTCCCCAGTTCAAATTTCAAAGGCTGGAAGAAAGGCCTTGTTTCACTTACCCCAATGACACCAATCACTTTTGCATTATCTTGACTCAGTTTCCCTTCTAAAGTATTTAACACAGAATACGTTGCCCTCGTATCCACGAAAAACTCAATGATGTCTTGCCCTAGCTTAGTAAAAACCAAAGGCTCCGCTAGGGGGGAGTCCTTCAGTCCTCCTCATTCCACATCCACAGATAATTTGGGAGTTGGGCCTGAGGGTATCTTTTTCAACAACATCAGATACTCATTTTTCCAGTGTCCCATTTTCTTATAGAAAGCACATTGATCCTTATCCAGAGAGGAAGGAGTATTCCTTTTTGACCCCTTAGATGACTTTTCCTGATCACCTCTCTTACCATGCTGACGTTTTTCCCTATCCCTTGGATGCCTATTTCAATATCCTGTCCAAGTCGCGTCTAACAATTTACCTATATCTTGATTCTCATTTATCTTTTGCAGCTTTTTCCTTATATTGTCTGTAGATTGGCCTATAAACAGGTAGACCAGATATGCCTTCTCTTCAGTTGATTCAAGGTTTAAATTTGTTTGTTTTTTGTGCAGCCTCTCTAAGCTTATTCAAAAAGTCTGCCAGGGATTCATTCTCATCTTGTTTTACTTTGTATAGTTTGGACCAAATTATTGCTTTAGGAGTAGCATGTCTTATAGCATACACCACCCAATTCTGATAACGTTTTAACCTTTCCATTTTCTCTGGTATATTAGGGTCCCACCTTATATCATCTGAAGGGAAAATATCACCAACTGGCCCTTGAAGAATTCCGGACACTATTTGTGCCTCTATCGCAGATCTACTAGCCCTTTTAACCATCTCTCTTTTGGTTTCATCAAGCAATGAGTCCATCATCCCATCTAAATTGCTCCAGTCTGGGTTTTGTGTCTTAATTGCTTTTTCTACAAAATTAGCCACCTTTTCTGGATTTTCTCTACACTGTCCAACTGAGGTCTTGCAGCTCAACAAGAGAAAAGGGAACTTTAAGGTAGCCAGAACCCGGGTTACCCACAGCCTGTCTTAAGAAAGCTTGTATAGCTGCTTCTTCCTTTTCAGATCTAGTGCATTCAGCTACAGGACTGGAGGCTTTGATAGCTCTTTATGCCACCTTTCCCTTTCTCCTCTTGGCTGCAACAGAAGCTTTTTCCTATGTTTCCTCTTCAGAGGAACTGTCTTCATCTATGGTGGCAGGCTCGCTTTTAATGGGAGATGCTCTGCAGGCATTGGATGTTACAGCAGCTGGATGGTGGCTGGGAGGGCCCCTCCAGCCCCAGCAAAAGCTGCACAGTGGTAGGTGGGCTCACCAGCCCCAGCACCTGGCCCCACCGGGACACTGCCCCCCACACAGGTGTTGTCTTGCCAGTCTCCACAAGGCACATGGAGGGAATTTGAGGAGGCAGCGGCTGCGGAGGTGGTGTAGGGGCAGCCCCCTCCACCTTCTGGCCCCCCTCTGAAAGCTGGTGCCACCATATCTAAATCTGCTGTATCTGACTCTTTAACACAGGTTGGGCTAATGAGAAGCCCCTCTCCCTCCTTCCCTTTCTTTTTATTCCCCTTTACAACCATAATAAACTCAGATTTACAACCTTTTTGCAAATCCTCCCCCTAAACTCTGCATTGACCACAGCTGCATAGATAGCCGTACTGATTCTTGGCGTTTAAGAGACTTTTTTTCCCGTTAACCTACACCAGTGTTGTAATATTAATTTTAAGGGAGAGTTTTTGGGGATGTCTTCCTCTTTCGAGAATTCACACCCCATGTTTTCTATTTTCAAACAAAGAAAAGCCACAGAGAAAAGAGTTAATATTATCTCAGACCAGGGCTTGAACCTCGAACCCCATGCTTATAAAGCAAACTACTAATGCTATGAGCAATCCCTGTAACAGGCGGGGGTTAGGGGAACAGACTACAGAGACAGAGTGCAAGAAAGAAGAGAGTCATCCCAGTCAGGTTTCGAATCTCAGTACTCAAGGTTTAAAGGCTGGCGCTTAGCACTCGGCACCATACCAAGATATGCTACTATAATGTTAAGGCAGTGTTAATAGAAGAAGTCCCGTCCCTCCTCCCAAAACCAAAAATGGCGGTGACTGCATGCCCAGTCACAGCCAGACAGAACCACTGGGGGATCCACTGGGCCCTACCCTTGGGCCGTCTGGCCCCTTCCCCGCACAAAACAAAACTACAAGATCTCCTGCCTTGGTTTAAAAGACAGGTGTGTGCCAAGGAAGGCAGGAACAATCCTTGCATGGAAAATATGACCTTCTTCCTCCAAATTATTATAATTTTTGAAATTATGGTGCTTTCAGGCAAAGATATATGAAAAAATGAATAACAGTCCTTTACTACATATATATATATATATATATATATATATATTTAAAACAAGACAAGCAAACAACAGAGGCAGAAACAAAAACCAAAACAGAAAACCCAATAAACACTCTCTTGCTGCTCTTTAAGCAATTTCCCCTTTGGTATAGTTACGACCACAACCAGCAGGGGCACTGGTGGGCTCCCAGTGGGCAGGGCAGGTGGGATGATTCCCCCATGGCTGCAGGGGGCACTCTAGCGTGAGCTCAGGGACCTGTCCATGTGGTAAAAGGCAGCTTAGCCAAAATGGGAGGCAGCTGGTCGTGATTGCCGGGCTGCCGCACAGAGAGGTGGCTCGTAAGTGGACACCCCATACGGTTGTTCTGGTCTCCCCCAGAGGCTGGGAAACAAAACAATAATTAAACAGACTTGCAGTGCAAGAAACCACAGCAGACTGTGATCTCAGAGTCCAACACACAGGAGTAGTCGAGGCAATGCACCATAGGCAGAGGGTCCGCCATGAGCAGGTCCCAATGTTCCAGCCCCACACATGCACTGGTTCTGAGATCCGAGCAGCCAGCTGGCAGGGAAACAGGGAAACAACCCCTTCATCCCCTACACCCAGAAACAGGATCAAGCAATCCCCAGCCAAGCCTCTAGGTAGCCCCCTCCCTTTTTTTTCTCCACATCACCTGCAACCAGCCCCCATCAAGGCCTATTCCAATGGAATGTTGCAACCCCCTAGTTACATCTTTCGTTTCCTGATTGACCCATTTGTCTCTTAGGTAACACCCTCGTGCTCCTCCTCCCCCTTTCTTACAGGTAGCAGATAGGAGAAAAATTCACTGAAAAAAACAAGCACAGAACATTTCCAAATGCCAAACCAAAAATACTACTGTTATAGATGAGTAATACAAAGGTTGGCTCTCACTATTAAGGAATAAATATTATGTCTATGTTAAGAGAAGTTTGTTGACGTATAGTTAGGTTATTGTAATATGTCCTCCCATAGTCCTCTTTCCCCTCTCCCTTGTATTGTTGTCATGGGATGGCCTTGGTAGTCGGGGCATTTGGGGAGGGCTGGCTTGTTACTAGTAGGTGCAGCATAATGACACATGACCTCCAATCAAGATATAAGAAAGTAATATCCACCAATGGATGGCAGAGAAGCAGTTGACTGGCAAGAGTTTGGGAGGGGCTAAGGTTATAAAAGACAGAGCATTCATTTTGTAGACGAACAAATGGCTGCTAAGTCTTATGCTCCCAGGTCTCCTTTTTCTCCTTATTCAGTCTTTTGTTGTATTTTTGGTAAGGTTTTAATAAAACTTTGAAATTTTAAAAGTGAACGTCATTTCTCACACTACCAATTGTAAGGGTCGGTCCGAACTTTCTCTGATCTGCCTCACGACCATCATCAGAGTCTGAGACCCCAGGACCCCACCACTCACTCTGGAGTTCTGGCCTGGCCAAGGTGGATGCTTGCCAAGGGACTGTTTGTAGGTGTTCTTGGTGCTTGTCATGGTACGCTGCTCTCGAGCAGGGTACTGGTTATAGCGCCCTGTTCCTGCACTTGTTTCTTGGAGCAATGATCTCCGCATACAGTAGTCCATAAATCTTCCCACCTTTGGAAAGAGGCCCCTTGCTTTGGAAAAGGACTATAAAAAGTGACTTTCTTAAAGAGACTTGGAGATCTCTTTCTCCCCAATGGATTGAATATGCGTCTATCGTCGGACAACCACGAGGATGCGTCCCTTCTGTTGGTAGCTATATCCCCATCCTCTCTCTCTCTCTCCCTTTTACTTTGTTCCTTTACCTCTCTTTCTCTCTCTCTATTGCAAAACTGAATTGTTACACACAATAAACTGCATTACTGCTTTCTGCTTAACAAAACCTGAGTCTCTTGCTTTTGTCTTTTGCACACTGGGGTCAAACGAACCATCACGACTCCCACTCGGGTTGAGCGGATCGTGACACCAACAAAATACCACTTTTCTCACTTGGTTACCTTTTGCTTCTGTGCAGGATTCTAGGACCCTTGGAGTTTCCTAGATCGTCCCGAAAAGCCTTCTTATAGACACTGTCAGGAGAAGAGTCTAGAGTGGAATGTCACTCAATTCGAACAGCCTTACTCAGGGGTCATTCATCCCATCTAGGGTGCCATTGAACTGATGCCTTTTCAGCCCTAAAATCACAAGTCAAACAAAATTAAAATGATAAAAAGCAGTTACCATTTTTTAAAGGTCCTTGTGGTGGTTTGACTACAGTCCTCCAGGTGCACTTACGGTGGAGTGCACACATGACACAGGGCTTTGACACTTTTAAAAGTTTAGCAAATTAGCGTAATTGACAAGAGTCCCCAATTAGAAGTACAGTTAATGAAGTAATTCCCCTCTTGATTAGACCCCCTACTGAAGCTTCCCCCTTGCTTCTAGTCCCATACTGTTCATGTCTAAATACATGGCAAAGTAGAACATCCTTGGTTCACTGAAGAAGCAAGATTTGAATAGGATTCCAATAATGTGTTTTCCTAATCTAACAGGGTAGGAAAAGTACTGAATGTTAGCTATGAAACTATATAATTTTACAGTAATAGTCTACAGAGATATGAATATATGAAAAATATATAAAAAGCAAAAAATTTTTTGCATCATTATGTCATATAATTGCTTTAGGAATAGCATTTTTCATCTCATAGGCCACCCAATTCTGATATAGTTTCAACCTTTTCATTTGCTCTGATATATTGGGATCCCACTGATGTCTTTTCCCTGGTCCTAAAATCATGAGCCAGACACAGGTGATAAAAGGGGCTACCCTTATAAGTATCCTTAGGTGCACAATTCACCAGGTGGAAAATGTTGAAGATGCACACATAGCATAACGGGGACACAATTTTTATATGTTTAGAAAATTATCATATATGACAAAAATCACCAATTGGAAGCATAAGTGATAAAGCAATTCCCCCTTTTTGGTTCCACGCCTTCTTTAGCCCCCCTTTAGATAGGAACTAAACTTTATATATGAAAATGTGTCTCAAAGAGCTGGTTTCAACCAAGATAGGGCAGGAGCCTTGGACCTCCAGCTTGAAGCCTCTGGAATGTGTTTTGTCTTTTGCCTATCAGGGTAGGGAAAAGTACTGGAGCTAACTACAAATACAATAATAGGTTACACAGCTACAAATATATGTATAAATAATATATAGAATATATAAAAGTAAAAAAGGTAAAAATCAATTCAGCATCATTTCCCCCCTTTTTAGAGACTAACAAGACTCTACTTTGTCTAGTGTCTACTCCATATTTAACCACAGCACCAGTTTACACAACTGGCTATCATCCAGACACCAACTATAATTACAGCTGCTATGAACACTTCTTTTATCCAGGCCCAGTTTGGTAACAATGAAGTGAGGAAGATATGGTCAAAGTTCAAGGTTGTCACTGCCTGAGGGGTCTCCTGAGTCTGAGATCCCCTCAAGTGGACATAAAGGTGGTTTGAAAATCAGGTTTTCCCCAAACGGCCGCCAAAGAGACTGGAGGAGGCTATTCTCTGAGGTTTTCAAGGCTATTTATTGTCCCTTATCTGAGAGAGTCTTCCTCTAGCTGACAGCAGTCTGTCCAGCTCGGGATCCAAGGCAAAATGCCCCGGCCCTGGGCAGGGCTTATTTTATATACTCTAAATTATGTACCTAATATTTACAATTACTTTCCAATACACGACAAATTTTTTAAACTGTCCAGTTCTGTCCCAATCCAATCCACGAATGCCAACTTGGCATTCCACATGGAAGAAAGCAAAAAGAAGGAGCAAAAGACATACCATGCCCAAAATCCTCAGTGTTAGTCACAAACTCCCTAATATAAACATTCCTAGAAATCCACTTTTTCTATCTTCTAACAGTCTAATTTATACTCTACTTATTTTTGTGGCTTGTATTTCTTCCCACAACGTTGGCAAATTTCTCCAGGGACATAAGTCCAGCCCCCAAGACCCCTGGGTACCATGCCAGGACCTCTGAGACCCCTGCTGGGGAACACCCTGGACTCCCACAGAAGGTATTCTTTCTGAGAGCTACTTCATGTAAAATTTGAGTCTGCTCCCTCCTTTCAGCCAAACCTCTCTTAATTCTTCCACTCTGGTCCACATAAGAACAAGTGGTGTTAATGATAGCACATATACCTCCTTGCTCGACCAGTAGGAAATTGAGAGCCTTTCTGTTCTGCGAAGCCATATGAGACAGATCATGGACTTGTCCCTGTAAGGCTGAAATTGCATTTGTAGTCTGTGTGAGAAACAATGCTCACTTTTAAAATTTCAAAGGTGTAAGAGCTGAAAGGAGGGATGTGGGACTCCAGACTGGCTCTTTAAAATGCTGTTTATCGTATCCAGATGATACAGCAATTCACGGGTTGTGAGTGACAAGAGCCTAGCCTACAGCTTTTCAGCCACAGCTGTAGGCTCATCTGAAGCCACTCTAGTTCTGGTTACAATGCATTATATACTTTTCATTGCAGACAATCTTAATACATTACAGCCAATCAATAATTTTACTATTACCTATAGCCTATCATAACTACTAACATCGCCATATTCATGTTACTATTTTCCAATCACAAAAAATTAGTATGCTAGAGTTTAAGATAGGTCTTTTTCAGTTTTCTTACAGTGGAAAATTCTGAGACCTTTTTTTTACTTGCAACACTGGCATTCTTGTTTGCCTGTGAAATCTTTTTGCTTGGTAGAAACATCTTGTGTTTGAGGTGGATTTATCCTTTGCTCTGAGCTATAAAAGCCCCTTCCAACTCACATACTAACATAGCCTTTGCCTTCTTAGTTATCCAATAAAACTGGCTCAGCAATTCTTTTCTTCTATATCAAAACTTGCTTTCATTGCTATTTCTTTTTCAGATTCTACATTCAAAGAACTTTTCTGCTATGCATACACATCTGTGAGACCTTCCTGTCAAATCCCTATCCATCCCAACACATAGGTTTATTGAACCTTAACAAAAATTCAGCAAAAGACTGAATAAGGAGAAAAAGCAGTGCTGGTAGCATAAGACTAAACTGCCATGTGTTCGTCTACAAAATGGATGCTCTGCCTTTTATAATCTTAGCCTCCCCCCAAACTCTTGTCAGTCAACTCCTTCTCTGCCATCCATTGGTGGATATTACTTTCTTATATCTTGATTGGAGGTCATGTGTCATTATGTCACACCTCCTAGTAACAAGCCGGTCCTCCCCAAATCCCCTGACTACCAAGGCCATTCCATGACAACAATACAAGGGGGAAGGGAAAGAGGACTATTGGAGGACAACTTTAATAACATAACTATACGTCTGCAAAACTTCTCTTAACATACACATAATATTCATCTCTTAATTGTGAGAGCAAACCATCACATTGCCCATCTATAACAGTCTGCCATTCAATATGCTTGGTAATGGCTGAGAAGCTTGCAACTGCCCTCTCCAGCTCAACTACTCCAAAAGAGGGAATGAGAGCTTTGATTACACTAAGGAAAAGGACGGGACATTCAGTGAGGGGATTAATAGTTCTTTTCATCCTCCCATTTGGATTTTCAATATGATCAAATGTTGTTATGTTTGGAATTACAGTCTCAAGGGCACAGGCCTGATCTTTATCTATGGGCAGGATTTTCCAGGCCTTATCGTCACATATCCAATACCACCCTGTCCCGTGTGGTAGAGCTAGTCTCCATGATGTCATTTCCATCTTTCTCACAGATTGTAGGTTTATTCTTTCCATCTTATGGATTCTTTCCCACCTTTCGGTATGGTTTGCTTCCATTAAACTGCCAATCAGTAGCCAGTTACTACTCCCATCTAAAGGTGGCAATTGAGTACAAATACAGCAATTTTTCTTATTAAGAGCTTTGGATACATTTTTTACCAAAGTCGCATGCAAATTGTGGGACCAACCTGAGTCATGGTTACCAATTGTTCGGATAACAGACATGAAAATAACAGTTTAAACCACATCATCCTGATTTGCATCAGTCTCTGTTTTCCCAGTGTTTTCAGGAGCAGAAGCCTTCTTAACTCTGGAGTAGTGGATCCACAGTCCCTTGACAGCAACCTTGACTGTGGTAAGGGTGGCCAGCTAAACCTAGAATGGCTCTCTCCACTTAGCTTGCAAGGTGTTACTGTCCCACCATTTAACACAGACCCAGTCTCCAGGCTGGAACAGATGAGCAGGTGTGTCCAGTCCCTACCAGTCTGGATAGCACAACAAATCTCTAGAGCATCTGCAAAATGGAACTTAAAGCCATTAAGTTCTTCTGTAAAAAATTTCTACCCTTCATATGAATTTGTCCTGGGATATGTGGAACTTGATATGGCCTGCCATATAATATTTCATAGGGACTTTTGTTGTCTCTCTGCCGTGGTTGCATGCAGATTCTCAGTAAAGCTATAGGCAAGGCGTGGACACATGCCATGGATATTTCTTGACAGATCTTAATAATCTGGGTTTTTAGGGTTCTATTCATACGTTCAGCTTTGCCACTTGCTTGGGGCCTCTATAGTGTGTGCAGGTCCCAAGTAATTCCCAAAATCCAGCTAACTTCCTTAATCACCTTTGCAACAGTGTGGTCCCCTATCTGATGACATCCCCAAAGGAACCCCAAACCTTGGAATTATATGATTGAGCAAAACTTTCACCACCTCCTTGGCTGTGTAAGTGTGACGGGTAAGCCTCAGGCCACCCACTGAAGGTGTCAACCAACACCAATACATACCTATCTCCCTCCTTATGTGACATCTCAGCAAAATCTATTTGCCAATAACCTCCTAGAATATCTCCTGTTTTCGTTATTCCTAACACGACTCTTTTGCTTGTGTCAGGGTTGTTTCTACAAAAGATTTCACACTTGCTTGTTATATATTGCAAAATATCAGTCATTCCTCTCCCTATTACTACCTTCCTCAGATGTTTTAAAAGATTTTCTGTTCCCCAATGGGTACTTTCATGCTCTTGCTGTGCTACTTCTCGAAGGAGCAGAGGTGGGACTACAATATGTCCCTGTGGGGTGAAATCCCACCTACATTCTTTAACCTCAACATTAAGTAACTTAATTAGCTAGTGGTCCCTTGTTGAGGATAAGTAAAAGTTTACAAAATGAGGGCTTTTTACCCTTGTAAATTAGAAAAGAACTCTGGGAATGCCTCAGCCGAATCAGAGGTAGAAAACAAGTTATATAACCATAGAAAAAAACAAGTTATGTAACCATTGCATGTTCGCATCATGGTTTATGGTGGTTGGTTGAATTATGTTTGTTGTGCTTCACAAGAATGTGACTGATAAAGGGCTAATTGCTTAAAAAGGCCTGGTTTTTGCAATAAAACAATTCTCTTTTGTACCTGCCTGGAGGGTCTGTGTCATTTCGCATCATTACAAATGGTGCCCCAAACTATGGGATATCAGACTGCAGTGAAAAGGTGGACTGCAACTGGTAACCAGACCTCACTGAACCAGGGAGCGGATTGTTCCTCAACGTCAAGTAACAGGCTCAAGGCATGCACACATTCCTCATCTGAAGGTGAGCAGCAAGATAAATCATGGGAGGAAAAATGTCACTTGAGCAAAAGCAGAGCCTAGAAAATTTACAATGGCTTTTCCATTGATAGATAAGAGATATTTCAGCCGCAATGCTCACTGCCTTAATAGGCTGGGTATCTGTAGCAGGTCCCAACATACCGGGTGCTCCTGAGGTCAAGCCATCCCCTATAGGGATACTTGACTTTGATAAAGACCCTCATCCAGGTGGTCTTTACTACCCTGGACCTGTAGACTGCAAGCAGAAAGGAGAGCTCAGACCCTGATAGGAGGACAGGGGACTTTATTTGCCAACCACAATCCCATGGAGAGCAAAATGCCAGCATAGACTTTAAGATTAGGTCTGTGGTATTCACTGGATGAAGAACCATGGGACTGTGAGTGTCCTGGGACCGGGGAGGTGTCCCAGGAGCATCAATGCAACTTAAAGATCTTGCAACAGATCCTCCACATTGGAGCAAATTTTATTACAGGTTAAAGAACCCTGTAACTGATTCCTAAATGAGCGACTTTGATGTTAAAACCCCTGTGAGTAGTGTGAAAAATGAGGTTCACTCTTCTGGTAAAATTTAAAAAGTTTAATCAAAGACAATAGGAGACAAAGATAATAAAGCAAAGGGTTAAAAGCCGGGTGCTTGACATTCAGCCAAAAGCACAACTCCTATCCTTGGAGTCACTCTTTAAATACCTTTTCTATTAGATCAGCCTGTTGTGTATTCATAGACCATTATGCATATTCAAACTTTTCCACAAACTAGTTTATATATTCCAGGAACTGTTTAGCATGGCCACTCCTTGGGCCCGCCTTTTTAGAGCATGCGTGTTTCTTGGCTGTGATTTTAGTCCATTCTCATTATTACCTCCAGTTTCGGTCTTGGTCCATACCTTCTTCAGACGGCAGGTGCTGATGCTTGGCATATCAGTAGTAAAGTCCTCATCATATGTTAAATGGATGCTATCCAAACCAAACAGGCAGTTCAATTACAAGCATAACTATATATCAGCTATCCCACTACCATGTCTAAGTTTTGCTAATAGCAGAAACAAACACTATATCTTTACAGCAAAGTTATTTTAACATTATACATATAGCATTCATCTTAATATTTGCAAAAAGCCACTTTTATAATATGTATTTATAACAGTAGCTGTGCCAGGGAGTACAGGAAAGGATACTGATAATGAACCAGGAGTGGATGTATTGCTGTAAGTGACTGTTACTCTTGGAAAGAAGTCAGACCTGTAGTCCTTCTTAAAAGGACCCTTAGAACCTCCAGTGCTTAGTGGAGAAACATTTCCACCTTGAGTCGGGATTGCTCTGGCACCGCCGCTTTTCACCCCACTCCTTCCCCCAGCGGTGGCAGCAGCTCCTCCAGGGCCCCTGACAGAGCACCCAGGGACAGTAGCACCTTTCCCCCCATATCCCCCCGGCACTCGCGCGTTCTCACTGTGTGTCAAAGGAAGGGGGGTGCCGGGGGGTAGGTGGGCCCCAGAGCCTGCCCCCATGCTCTGCTCAGGAGACTCCGAACACCTACCCCACACAGAGGGGCCCGGGGGTGGGGGGTGGGGGGAGGGAGGGGGGGCTGTCCACTGCTACCCAGCTCCATCCGCGAATGTTTTTTCTTTGCAAAATACTGGTTTAATTAATGAAACTGAGTTGAAGAGAATTTGTCACAATCAAAGGAAAGGAAAGACTTGCCTCCACCCTGCTGCTCCCCCCTTCTCGTGTTTGTGATGTGGAATTAATTACCACTGAAATGAGACCTGTAGATTGACATTTGATAAAGACAGTAAACCTCTCACCCGACAGCACGCTCTGACTCAGAGCTTTTCAACAACTTACATACATTCACAATACTCTTCAGCACATCTTGGACATTACCCAGAGATTTAATGACTGTTCAGATGATGCCTGTGAGAGGCTGACCTGGAAAAGAGGTTAGACAATGTTAAAGGAATAAAGTAGGTATTTATTAAAAGGCCTTTTAAGGATACACCTTGGGCAGTACAAGAGCCCACCCACGGCTACACCCAAGATGGACACAAGATGGATGACTGGTCACGAGTTTTCACACTTTTATAAGTTTTGGTCCATTTACATATTGGTGTTAATTGTTCAATTACAGCTTCAGGTTGTGAAGTCCCATCCTCCTAGATTGCTTCGCTGTTGTTTATGCTTTTTGGGCCTGAGGCTGTTATGGCTGTCCTTGGTTCTCAAGCTAGAAAAGGATTGTTTTATCTAACTACCCTGTGAAGAGAACTTGCTAATACTTTGTATGAATTTTTGTCACACACTAAGACTGCAGGATATAAAAAATATGAAAGCTAAAACTTAGAGGCATCAGTGACCAAGTATTATCAATAGTGTTTATAGTTACCATGAGCCATTCTCAAAACTAAATTATGTGAAATAATGTGTTTGCTGCATTTTTATAATTTCTCCAGTAAATCCATGTTGCTGCCATTTCATTTATAAATCAGTCATTTGCTTGCATATTGTACACTGGTGCTTAACTATTGTGTGCCAAGTCATCAGTAGCTTTCTTGTAATGATGGAGTCAAAATTAGTTAAATTCTATTGTATCTGAAATTTTTAAAGGGGCAGTCTCAACTTTTAATCTAGTCATTGGAGACAAAGTCAACTCAGATTTTTTTTGGCAATTGCCTTTAAATTCCACTGAGATTTTTTTCCCCAGCAATTAATACTTTTTTTCTTTTGATATGCTATTTAGTCACACCTAAGAGTACTACAGTGTTCCTGTGCTTATAGTGGCTATGTGCACAAATTGAATCTAAAATTTGCTTTTGCCAAAGGTTAATAAAAAAAGGCTAATTTGCTCTTTTTGGCCTTCTGGCCACAGAGCCAATAGCAACCCCCAGGGCTGCGGCCCCACGTGGCCCCCTGTGGGGTCCCGCTTGGCCTCGGCTCTGCTCTGCTCCGGCTCACAGGGGTCTCCCGGCTCCGGTGGGGCTTGGCTCATGGGCTCAGGTCTGCTTGGCTCGGCTCGGCTCGGCTCCCCTCTCCATGTGGTGTGGCTGAGAGGGGGGAATGTGTGAGACACCAAAGGCTCTCCCTTCATCCCCCCCCCATCGTTCTGAGAGAAGAGGCCTCCAGCTGACCAGGTGGCTTCTTCACAATCTAGATAGAATTTTAACTCTTTTCATGCCTGGATAAGATTCTCGATCTCCTGAGCTCCCCTGAATGAGAAGAAATAAAGCATGGATTCTACAGAAGTCAATGGAATGAAGATAAAGTTCCTGATGGGAAGAGATTGAAAAGATGCATCTGATGAGTAGCTGAAAACCTTTTCTGTGGGGTTATAAGGGGACTGTGACTACACTAAAATTCCTTTAAACTGTGAAATATACTTGGGGAGGTTTGGGTTCTTGAGAAGAAGACTTTTTGCCTCAGGGAAATGGAGCTCTCTATTTTGGGACTGGAATATGATCAGAGACATTTGATAGAGAAGGAGATGAAGAGAATTTTGTTTTTTCAGCAGCTTGCCTTTAAAAGTAGTACCCAATGTGTGCATCATAACCCATAGCACAGCTCTGGAGAGACTGTGAAAATGGGAGGAAATTCATAGTTTTGTAGGTCCGGGCAGATGCCGACTGTGAAGGTGAAGACACCCCCTAAGCCTAAACCAAAAAAGGAACTTTTCTCTCTAAAGTGAACTGAAATGATTATTTAAGTAGATAACTGGCTGAAGTGTTCTCTGTATGTTGTTGTTAAGGAATGTGGAATGAAGGGAGGAGGGAATAATCTAGAAATCTTCTTCTGAATTCTTTTTGTGTTATTAATAAATCTCTTCTTATATCCTTTTAAGTTTTAAGCCTGCTTTGTCTTTACTCCTAAATCCTATCTCTAAAAGAAATTAAATATACTAAAATTGGCTAAACCCAAGTCACACCGTGACACATAACATGAACACATAGAGCTTTTATAAAGGGATTTAGTTGTAAAATAATTATTTCATGTTACTTATGTGCATTTCTTAGGTTGTTCATAGGCTGTTTATGTTACCAGTGATTATTTAGCTAAGAATGGGTGACAAGACAAACTGCTTTAGAACATATCATAACTTTGTGCAGTTATCTACAAGGAATGTACAATTTTGAGAAACTTTCTCAACTGATATTAATAGAGGTTTATTTGTAGCATATGTCAGGGAAACCCTTCCAGTCGAGGCCCTGGCTCTGGCCAAGCCCTGGCCCTGGCTGGTTGGAAAGTATGCCAACAGACACAGGTGTTTCTGCATGAAAAATGTAATCAAGTCACTTTGACTTGCTGATTTGGGCTTGTAAAATCTGCATCCCCTTTTGAGGTAAACTTGGAAGTCTTTATCAGGAAAGGTCCTCCAGGCCCTCACTGTGAAATGAGACTTGCCAGCTATTGCAGACTCTGGGTGATGATACAGTATTTAGGCAATTGGTGATGGATCTTTCTAAATCACTATACTTTCTCTCATGTACTAATGATTACATGTATTACCTTGCTTATTTTTACTCGGTGTGAGTTTATTGTTTTATCACATATATTGTCTTACTTTTATGTTGCCTTCATGTTCACAGTAAGAGATGCGATGTTATAAAAAACCACAAAGAAGGGGGAATATGATTCCTCAAGAACATTTAAATAATGCAATATTTACACTTAAATTTTTCAATGCAGATCATCAGTTTTGATCCTCAGCAGAGTAATACTGCTCTGAAGATTTGCATGTGTGGAACCAATCTCCAAAAGTTTTGTGTAGAGATCCACAATGAGGTGTGCAATGGCGAGGCCTAGCTGATTTACTGACCTAGGGGAGAAGGTATGCATGTGTTTTATTGCCAACAGGTCTAAAGTGGTAACCTGCTCAACTGGAAAAACGTGGACAGAGCAAACATATGGATCACCCTCGCTAATGCTACACATACTGATATCATGTGCACTTCTATGTGAATGTCCAGTGATCCCTTCCACACGTTTGGTGTGAGTGCTCATCAACAAGAAGCGTTTTGGTAAGCTGCACAAAGAAAGCGTGCAGCACAACTGCGTGGCAGCAGGTATTTTTAGCAATGCTTCCTTGTGGTATAATCGGACCTTGGAAAGTCAACTAACACCTGGCATTTATTGCTCTCCCTTCAGACTTATTCTTAATATGTGGAGAGCGTGCCTGGAAAGGCATGCCAGGCAAAGCTATTGGCAGACCATGCACCATTGGCCAACTAACCTTGTTTCACCAGACTGCTCTAATTATTGCAGCACAGCATCGACTTAGACATAGCACACATGTTCTTAACAAGAACTGTGATCCAAAGGTAGCCTTTTGGAATACTGCAGAGCGCACCTCTGGCAGCATAATACCATCAATTGGTACTGCTCACACTTTGGTTTCTTTAAACAAGCTTGGCTGCTGGCTTGCAAAGGAAGCTAATGCTACTAGTGTTGCTCTTTCAGCAATGTTAATTGATGTTAACTCAGTGCAGCATGCAACACTGCAAAACAGGGTGGCCATTGAATTTTGCTATTGGTTCAAGGACACAGATGCAAAGAATTCGACAGCATGTGCTGCATGAACTTAAGCGATCATTCAGAATCTATTCACAAAAGCATTAGTAATCTTAAGCAGCTCACTAAACAGCTACAGCAACATGATAAGGGTGATTGGTGGGGGATGTTTTCATGGCTCTAGAATCTCGGTTTCAGGGTATGGCCTAAATGCTTAGTAATGTATGGCATAGCTATCCTTGGTGTGTTTTTATTGATTATGATATGTATCCCATGTATTTTAACTTGTATGCAACAAATGATCAATAGTAGTCTTAATAAGGTAATGGCTTTACCAGTGCAGACTGTTTTAGCAATAGGACACAAACAAAGAAGGGGGAGATGTTGTGGATAAGTAAAAGTTTACAAAATGAGGGCCTTGTTACCCTTATAAAATCATGGCTCACTCCTGTTAATTCAGCTAAGTAAAGGACTCTGGGAATGACTCAGCTGAATCAGAGGAAGAAAACAAGTTACATAACCATAGAAAAAGCAAATTATATAACCATCAAATGTTCACATCATGGTTTAAGGTGGTTGGGTTAATTATGTTTGTTGTGCTTCACAAGAATGCAACTGATAAAGGGCTAATTGCTTAAAAAGGCCTGGGTTTTGCAATAAAGTGATTCCCTTTTACACCTGCCTTGGGGGATCCGTGTTGTTTTGCATTGTTACAGTCCCTCTGATCATATTTTGAGGTAAACTCTGACAGATTGATTTCTCTCTGTGGTACCATTGCAAGAATGCCTTTTCCTGCAACCGCTTTTGCAGTTTCATTAACAAAGTGATTTTCTAATTCACGAGCTCTTTTCCCTTTCTGATGAGCTCTGCAATGCATAATAGCTACCTCTGTAGGCTTCCAAATACTGTGCAGGAGTGCAAGGAACTGTTCAGCATGTTTAATTTCATTACCTTGAGCAGTTAGCAGACCCCTCTTCCACCAGAGGGCCCCATGGGCACGGACAACACTAAAGGAATATTTGGAGTCAGTCCATATATTAACATTCTTCCCCTCGCTCAGTTCTAGAGCTCTTGTTAGTGCAATGAGTTCAGCTTTCTGTGATGATAGATCTGGTGGCAAGGCTTTCACTTTGATTACCTTATCCATGGTTGTCACTGCATAGCCTGTCATTCGTTTACCATTTCTCATGAAGACGCTTCTATCAGTATACAGTTCCTAATCTGTATTCTCCAGGGGCACATCCTTCAGGTCTGGTCTTCTGGAATAGGCCTCTTCTATTGTTTGTAAACAGTAATGCTCAGGCACATTGTCAATTGACGTAGATGGCAAGAACATTGCAGGGTTTGCAACAGATGCTTTTAGGGTAACATCATCTAGTTCAAACAACACAGGTTAATATTTAGGCATTCTTCTAGGGGATAACCAGTGTCCCCCCCTTTTGTTCCAGTACAGTTATCACTGTGTGAGGCACATACATGACAATGTGCTGCTCAAGGGTGAATTTACAGGCCTCCTGTATCAGGATGACGGTACCTGCCACAACTTTCAAACACCCAGGCTACCTTTGACTGACATTGTCTAGTTGTTTTGTAAGGAAAATTAATCCATAAACACCAGAGGTTTATGTCCAAAAAGGACACAGAGGAGTCCTTTTTGCTTTATTCGAATAAAGGAGAGGCCATAGGGCATTCCCCTGGGATCTCTCAAATTTTTGGAGGACACAGCCTCCTTTTATCCTATTTTCCCAGCCGCTTTTCCCTCTCTCTTTCCCCATTGGCTGAGGTACTTGAGAGGCACAGGCTTCCCGGAATGCCGAACACCTGAGACTCCCCTCTAATGTATAACCCTTCCTTTTAATTTTTAATTCTTACAGAATTCATAGTTTTACCCCCGTTGCTTCTTTCATCTTTTGTTACCCAATTTCATTTACCAGCAAACCTACAGTTTGTTTGTAAAGGCAAATCTCTTCTCCCATTCATCAAATAGTGGAATGCCTCCCATTGTTTCTTTTATCTCTAGGTGCTAACTTTATCTACTAGCAGATCTACAACTTGTTTGCTAAGACAAAGGTAACATTCCTCTCATTTTGAAAAGTAGGTGTGGTAGTGCATTACCCCCCCTCCCCACTCCTTTCCAGGCTGCAGTGTGATCTGAGAAAATGCTTGTTAGGCCTTGTCCTTGAAAACACCACCTGGGCTCAGTGCAGTATGCTGTAACTCCTTCCTAGCTATTTACTGTGTTAGCCTCTAAGAAGGAGCTAGGCACTGCATAGGATAAACAAAGGATCAAAAGAGGCTCCTTGCCTTTCTTAATATTCGTAGTTTATTTCATGGTGGTCTCAGGGCAAAAAGAGAGGAGGATCACAGATAACGGTCTTTTCTAGGAAAAGGTCAGGGAGGGGAAATTGGCTTTCTGCCAATAGGATAGGGACAGGAGGGAAGGGTTAAGGCATTCCTTATACCTCTGGTATTGGGTTACAACAGCTCAGCTCTTTCTGAGCTTGTCAAAAAAAGCTCTCTGCTCTCAGGAGCTCCTAACAAGCTTCTGTTTTTCTCATGACCAGCCTTGGAAAATATTTCTCTGGCCTGAATGGTATAACATTCCTATTCTCATACTTTCAAAGAAAGTGCCAACCCAAACTGTGGCCAGGATAAAACATTGTTATAATTAAAGCCCACTGTCTTGCAACCCTATAAACAGTGGTCCAAGATGGGGCCCATTGAACTCTCCTGGACAGCAGCAAGCCTGCAACCTGCAATCTCCCTCTGAGTGGGACACCTCTCAGAGCTGGCAAACGCTCAGGTTTGCTATACCTGGAGAATCGCTGAACCATGACATGTCCTGGGCCAATACCCTCACTCCTTGAGGCCCGATCCTTCACCTGTCAGGAGATCCAAAAGCATCTGAAGTGAGCATTTTCACTGACCTCTGAGGAAGGTTTTTCCACAGGTAGGTTATCTTGCACTGGCAGTTTCTATCTGTGCATGTGATACATGAAGGAACGAGAACCACCAGCAGAGAGTGAATCTGAGATTTGTTCGGAAGCATCAGTATATATCTTTAATCCTAAGAGCCTTTTTTTGGTTACAGCTTACAGACGTAATCACCGTTCTACAGTAAATCTGTCCTCTTGACATCTTCTATTGTTCTCTCCAAAGCCATGGTAAAGTACTGTGAAGATTGTACATTTCTATGTTGATGTAGAAGCAGAAATTTGTTCGTCCAGCTCTGTCTGAGGTACATACTGTTCAGAAATATGCTGCTGCTGCCGGTGCAAGGGCTGATGCTCTCTGTTTAACTCTTTTCTTATACCAACCTGGTACTCCAACAATTCCCCCTTTTCTATTTTATTGGGGTGATGGACAAAGCAAGTGAAACCATAGTTTGTTTTTGTGTGTCTTTAATCCCTCTGATTATGTTTAAAAGGACAAGATAGAATATTTAAAAATATATTACTGCCAGACAACTCAATCCAATAAAAACCCAAACTTGTAAATTTATTCCTGAAAACCAATTTTTCGAATTTAGCCAAGTAAGATAATTTCTGAAGTCTATCAGTACCTTTTGCTCCTCCCGAGTTTGCAAATCTGAGTTGATCTTTAATTGAGTGTGAAGTGAGTGGATATCTTGTCTTAGGGTTTTGTCAAAGGCTCATTGGAAGTGGTTTTTGATTGTATCCCAATTTTTTTCCATTTCATTCCACAGAACAGGAGTGACACACATAGTTATGTATGTGTTCCCAATCAAAATGTAAAGATATGCAGGTTTTTTGAGCCTCAACTCTTTCACCAATCCACAAAAGTGCACTTTCCAAGGCATCTAATCTGGTTATTATTTCCTTCTCAATTTGCTCTTCTGTTTGTAACTCTTTCGTAATATTGGTTAGAGCTTGACCCATGGTGTGGGCAGTTTGAATGGAATTAGCTAAAGCTGCAACAGCTGCAGAGCCTGTGGTTAAAACTATTACAGCAGTAATGATGGCAAAGGTCGACCAATCGAGAAATTTGTGAACTCGTTTCTTACTCTTTTGGATTTCCTCCCGGAATAGTCAAGTGTGGTGATTTGTAAAGGTTTCCTGAAATTTTTACCTGCCACTACGTGGGCAGCCCCCCTTGTACCTAGCAAGGAACTAATCAGTGTCGGATTTTTAATATTGGCACATTGTTACACCAATGAGAAAGTTTATGCATCTTTGTGAAACATACATGTAAAGAAAAAAAACCCTGGAAAGCTCTTTCCCTTCTGGCCTATCAGAAGGTAACATTTTCTCCCATACCTATTGCTATATTCTAAAACCCCAAATTCCAAGCCCTTCACCATGTGATATTACACACTTCTATTCAAACTACACACCTGTGATTCTAACTCCATCACTCAATTTTGGAAGCCTTCTCCAAGGCCTCAAGTCAAAAGCAGTGTTCCCCTGGTAATCAGTGCCAGAAAGCACAGAAAGCTCAAAACTCCCAGGCTTCTGGGTTCCAACATAGCCCCAAAGGTAAATCTGAGTTTCGACATAACAAAGGACTTGTTGATTTTATCACTTACAGTCCCTAGAGCCTTTTGGGCAGTTTTTGTCAATTGCCATGAGGAAGAGAGGCCTGGGTCCCCTTTTAGCAATTGCAATAAATTGCAAATTCTTCTGCTGTAATTCCCAACAGAGAGCTAATCCAATTAAAGTTTCCAAGTAACTTTTGCAAGTCATTCAATGTGCATATGTTAGTTTTCAAATTAACTGGCTGTGAGGTGAGTGTTTTTTCAAGCAGTTTAAAGCCCAAGTATTTCCAAGGGGGTTCTGTTTAAATTTTGCCTGTGGCTATGCACAGACATCTGCTGGTGAGTGTTAGAGTCAGTGAGTTAGGGGTCTCTCTGAGTTCTTCAGAGAGAAATCAGAGTGCAGGGATTGAATAAGTTTTAGAGTGAGTTCTAATGTTTTTAGTAAGTAAAAGGTTTAAAATGCCACAGTAGCAGTGAGTGTACTAGTGAAGGTTGCAAACATACTGATATCTTCAGGGAGAGGCTCCAGGACCACAGTTGTAGACAGTTGTCCTGGGTTGATGTTTTGACTGACTCCTCACCCTGCTCCCCTTGGCCATGAAGCTGTCTGCTCCGGGGAGGGGCCGCCTGAGCTCTGCTCTGCGGAATGGCCTTGGTTTGCCGCGGGCTTGGCTTGGGGGGGTGGGGGCTCAGCGGCTGGCGTGCTTGGCTCTGGCTGCTGCTGCGGTGGCTATCGCTGCTGTGGTGGTGGCTCGTGGCCTGGTTTGTGAGTTAGCTGGTTTTTGCTTGATTTTTTTGACTTTATATTGCTTGAATTATTTGGTTTAGCTCGCTGCTGTTTAAGGCTTGCTGGCTATTCCGGCTGTTTTTTCTTTCTCTCTCTCCCCTCTCCTTCTCCCCCTCACCCCGAGGATTCAGCACCAGCTCCGGAGGAACCCTCGCGGCCTGCCGCTGGACACCAGCCAGAGAAGCGTTTAAGCCCTTCTAGTGAAGATCAAAGCGTCCAAGTTTCTCTCTCTCGGTGAAAACTTTTTGTCATCTGGGTCTGTGCTGGGAAGTGTTTCTCTTGTATGTGTTAATAAATAGGTTTTTCCACTTTTCCCCTGAGTGAAATTTTTTCTTATTTCCTGGGAAGCTCTTCTGGGGGTTTTTCCTAAGTTTGTCCAAACTTGGACATTCCTTATTTGGTGGCCCGTGCGGGGAAGGAGAAAGTGGAAAAAACTTTAATAACATCTTGTTTTTAATTGGCCTGTATTGATATCAGTATGTTTTTGAAGCCGTGATGTCTGTTGGATTGGAAGCCTGCCTGTATGTTTGCTCTTTAGAGTTTTTGAGATCTTAATACCCCTGTGGTCTTTGGGCCTGTTCTCTTACTCAGAGATAGCCCCAGTGTTGTCTCTAGCACGTAGTTTTTCATGAAAGGGGTATTAACCAAAATACTCATTGGGCTAGGCTTGGTTGTAATGATCTGCCAGAAGTTTATGAAGGTGTTAGAATCCACTTCAGGGATGTACAAGTCGTGGTTTGTGTTGTGCACTCAATTCATTAGAGGAGAAGCAAGCAAAGAGGATTTTTGCCTTTATTTTCCTTCTTCTCCCCTGAATTATTTACATCTCTGTTAGAAAATGTTCAGCTCTCCCTGAGTGTAAAGGAAACCATCTTTCTGGTATTTTAATTTAGTAAGTTTTTCTATACTGTCTGCAGTTTATACAGAATGAAAGCTGAGATTTCTAGGGATGCAGGTGTTACAACCCCTGATTCGGTAGCAAAGCAGAGTGTGAAGAATTCTGAGTGGTGTGGCAAATGGGAGGAACTGGGCCAAATTCTAAAGAGTTTTCTGAACCTATAATCTGGGATTTTTCATCTGAACAAATTCAAGACCCAGTCAAGACTGCAAAGTACTTAAAGAAAAGTGTCAGGACAATTCTAAGGAAAAGAGAATCACTGCAGTGAGCTGGGCTCTGGCGTGCAGCTTATCGAACCCTGTTAGATAGTGTGGGACAACAAACAAAGGAGAGGAACAGGGAGATAACGTAGCTACTATTCCAGTTACTCAGACTGCAGTTAACACCTCAGGCTCCAGGACAGGGGCAAAATTAGACAGCAAGCTTCAACCTATGGCTGTGGCTACCAGTACCAGGAGTAGAAAGTGCACAAAGAAAACAGATCGGCCGGTGGAGGATGATGATGATGAGGATGCAGGAGAAGGACCTTCAACTCCCCCTGATATAAAATCCGGAGTTAAAGTGACTGATGAGAGATCAGAAACTAATAATGAGTCCTTTTCCCTGAAAGATCTTCGTGGTCTAAGAAAAGATTATAAAAGGCGACCTGATGAATCCATAATTAGTTGGCTGGTCCGACTTTTGGGATCACGACAGGTGAAACAACCACCCTGGATGGCACGGAAGCGAGACATTTGGGATCCCTGTCTCAAGATCCAGTCATCGATCAAGGTATGATGAGGGAGCTAATCCTCAGAGCCTCTGGTCACGTGTATTGGACAGTGTGGCACAAAGATATCTCTGCGCTGATGACCTGTACATGCAGCAGACCAGATGGAAAACCATCGAGCAGGGAATCCAACGTTTGAGAGAGATGGCGGTGGCAGAAATTATTTTCTCAGATGACGTAACAACTAGAAATCCAGATCTGGTACCGTGCACACCGATTATGTGGAGGAAGCTTGTGAGGCTTGGACCATCTGAATATGCCTCAGCTCTTGCAATCATGAAACCAGAAGACACATATGAGACAGTGCTTGATATGGCAAAGAAGCTTGAAATGCGCTGATGCTGTGCATGGCCCAACGCATGCCAGGATTGCAGCCGTGGAAACACGTTTACAGAACTTGGAGGATAAGTTGGAGGAAAACCATAAGAAGCTGAGAGAGGAAATCAAGGAGGATCTCCTCCAAATCTCAGCTGTGCAAATCAGAGCGTCCTGGCAGTCAACGCAGGCAGCTCCTCTGCTGAGGAGAGAAGGTACACCCCATGTGCGGAGTTGTGGTTTTCTTGCGTGACTGCGGAGAAAACATGAAGAGGTGGGATGGAAAGCCCACAGCTGTTCTGGCACGACGAGTGCGTGATTTGAAGGAAGACAAGGCTCAACAAGAAGGTTCCATCAGAAGAGAGCAGCTCCAGTCGCCCGGAACCACAGTGCCACATATGAGGAGGATGATGACGACATGTCCGATTCACTTGAAGGAACTTCTAAGACCTATGCCCCCGTCAAAAGGACAAACAGGCTTAGAGAAGCCCTGCCTCTAGCCAGGGTGAGGCCAGGGAAAACCGAGTGTTTTTGGACCGTGTGGATTCGGTGGCCTGGCACATCGAAACCACAGAAGTATAAAGCTTTAGTGGACACTGGAGCACAGTGTACTATATTTCCATCAGGATGTGTCGGAGAAGAGGCCGTTTCTATTGCTGGTGTAACAGGTGGATCACAGGACTTTACCATAGTGGAAGGCGGAAATGAGTCTAACGGGAAGAGAGTGGAAGAGATACCCGATTGTGACTGGCCCAGAGGCCCCGTGTATTTTGGGAATAGATTTCCTTCGAAGCGGGTATTTTAAGGACCCAAAAGGCTTCAAGTGGGCATTTGGGATAGCGGCTGTGATGGCGGAGAGAATCCGGCAATTGAACACCCTGCCGGACTATGTGAGAATCCAATTGCCGTGGGACTCCTGAGGGTAGAGGAGCAGAGGGTACCGATTGCCACTTCGATAGTACATCGTCGGCAATATAGAACAACTTCGGGATGCTGTGATCCTGATCCATAAGATGATCCGGGGAGCTGGAGGAGCCAAGGGGTGGTGAGCAAAACCCACTCACCCTTCAACAGTCCCATCTGGCCTGTGCGCCAAGTCTGACGGAGAATGGAGATTGACAGTGGACTACCGCGCATTGAATGAAGTCACCCCACCGTTGGCTGCCGTGCGGACATGCTGGAGCTCCAGTACGAGCTGGAGTCCAAGGCAGCAAGGTGGTATGCCACCATTGACATTGCCAATGCGTTTTTCTCCATTCCTTTGGCAGCAGAATGCAGGCCGCGGTTGCTTTCTCCTGGAGGGGCGTGCAGTACACCTGGAACCGACTGCCCCAGGGGTGGAAGCACAGCCCACCATCTGCCATGGGCTGATCCAGGCTGCACTGGAAAAGGTGAGGCTCCAGAACATTTGCAGTACATCGATGACATCATTGTGTGGGGAAACACAGCAGAAGAAGTGTTTGAGAAAGGAGAGAAATTATCCGAATTCTCCTTGAAGCCGGTTTTGCCATCAAGAAGAATAAAGTTAAGGGACCTGCTCGTGAGATCCAGTTCCTAGGAGTGAAGTGGCAAGATGGAAGGCGTCAGATTCCTACTGATGTTATTAATAAAATCACAGCTATGTCTCCACCTACTAACAAGAAGGAGACACAAGCTTTCTTGGGTGCTATAGGCTTTTGGAGAATGCACATCCCCGAGTACAGTCAGATTGTGAGCCCTCTTTACCAGGTTACTCGGAAGAAGAATGATTTTCATTGGGGCCCAGAACAACAACAAGCCTTCATCCAGATTAAACAAGAGATCGCCCATGCAGTAGCTCTTGGCCCCGTCAGAACGGGGCCAGATGTGAAGAATGTGCTCTACTCTGCAGCTGGAAACCACGGTTTGTCTTGGAGTCTGTGGCAGAAGGTGCCTGGTGAGACCGAGGCCGACCCCTGGGATTCTGGAGCAGAAGTTACAGAGGGTCTGAAGGCAATTATACCCCCGACAGAAAAGGAAATCTTGGCTGCTTATGAGGGAGTCCAAGCTGCTTCAGAGGTGATTGGCACAGAAGCACAACTCTTTCTGGCACCCCGGTTGCCAGTGCTGGGAGTGGATGTTCAGTGGGAAGGTTCCTTCCACCCACCATGCCACCAGTGCCACATGGAGCAAGTGGATAGCCCTCATTACGCTAGCGCCCGGATCGGGAAATTAAATCGCCCAGGGATCTTAGAAATAATTACCAACTGGCCAGAGGGAGAAAAGTTTTGGTGTGACAGATGAGGAACAAGAACCGGTGACCCGGGCTGAAGAAGCACCACCTTACAACCAGCTACCGGCAGAGGAAATTCGCTATGCCCTGTTCACCGGCGGTTCCTGTCGCATTGTAGGGACAAATCGGAAATGGAAAGCAGCTGTATGGAGCCCCTACACGACGGGTTGCAGAAGCTACTGAAGGAGAAGGAGGGTCTAGTCAATTCGCTGAACTCAAAGCTGTCCAACTGGCTTTGAATATTGCCGAGAAAGAGAGGTGGCCAAAGCTCTATCTTTACACTGATTCCTGGATGGTAGCCAACGCTTTGTGGGGATGGCTGCAGAGATGGAAAGAGACGAACTGGCAGCGCGGGGAAGACCAATCTGGGCTGCTGAAGAGTGGAAAGACATAGCTACTCGGTTAGACAAGCTACCCGTGAAGGTTAAGCCATGTGGGCGCCCATGTCCCCAGAAGTAGAGCTAATGAAGAACAGCGAAATAACCATCAAGTAGATCAAGCAGCAAAAATAGGGGGTTGGAAATAGATTTAGATTGGAAACATAAGGGAGAGTTGTTCCTGGCTCGATGGGCCCATGATGCCTCAGGCCATCAGGGGAGGGATGCCACCTATAAGTGGGCACGAGACCGAGGGGTGGATCTTACCATGGACAGCATTACTCAAGTTATTCATGATTGTGACACTTGCGCTGCCATCAAGCAGGCCAAGCGGGTGAAGCCCCTCTGGTATGGAGGACGGTGGTCCAAGTACAGGTATGGGGAGGTTTGGCAGATTGATTACATCGCACTGCCTCAGACCCGCCAAGGCAAACGTTATGTGCTGACCATGGTGGAAGCCACCACCGGATGGTTGGAGACCTACCCTGTATCTCACGCTACTGCCCGCAACACCATCCTGGGCCTGGAAAAACAGGTCCTTTGGAGGCATGGTACCCCTGAGAGGATCGAGTCAGACAATGGGACTCATTTTAAGAATAACCTTGTCAACACCTGGGCTAGGGAACACGGTATTGAGTGGGTGTACCACATCCCTTACCATGCACCAGCTGCAGGTAAAGTGGAGAGGTACAATGGATTGTTAAAGACCACCTTAAAGGCATTGGGTGGGGGATCCTTTAAGAATTGGGAGCAGCATTTGGCAAAGGCCACTTGGTTAGTCAACACTCGAGGTTCCACCAACCGAGCAGGTCCTGCCCAATCTGAGTGCCTTAATACAGTAGATGGAGACAAAGTCCCAGCGGCCCATGTCAGAGGATTGCTAGGGAAGACAGTATGGATTAATCCTGCCTCGAGTACAGGCAAACCCATTCGGGGGATTGCCTTTGCTCAAGGACCTGGATGTACTTGGTGGATAATGCAGAAAGATGGAACAACCCGCTGTGTACCTCAGGGAGATCTGACTGTGGGATGAGACAGAAGGAATATGTAAATGTTGAAGGTTTGAGCAAGTCAGAGGAAGTGTTCATATTGTGTTTCATGAGTGTATATCCCAATCGTGTGTCAATGATCACGATATGGGATAAGGGGTGGAATGCCCTGGGTTGATGATTTGACTGACTCCTCACCCTGCCCCCCTTGGCCATGAAGCTGTCTGCTCCCGGGGGAGGCGCCGCCTGGGCTTTGCTCTGCGGAATGGCCTTGGTTTGCCGCGGGCTTGGCTTGGGGGGGGGTGGGGGAATCGAGCGGCAGCGCGCTTGGCTCTGGCTGCTGCTGTGTGTGGCTATCGCTGCTGTGGTGGTGGCTCGTGGCCTGGTTTGTGAGTTAGCTGGTTTTTTGCTTGATTTTTTTTGACTTTATATTGCTTGAATTATTTGGTTTAGCTCGCTGCTGTTTAAGGCTTGCTGGCTATTCCGGCTGGTTTTTTTCTTTCTCTCTCTCCCCCTCTCCCTTCTCCCCCTCACCCCCGAGGATTCAGCACCAGCTCCGGAGGAACCCTGCGGCCTGCCGCTGGACACCGGCCAGAGAAGCGTTTCGCCCTTCTAGTGAAGATCGAAGCG
The DNA here is from genome assembly GCA_034336665.1 of Luscinia megarhynchos. Lineage (NCBI taxonomy): Eukaryota > Metazoa > Chordata > Aves > Passeriformes > Muscicapidae > Luscinia > Luscinia megarhynchos. The sequence goes on along the minus strand of CM067574.1, from coordinate 19,182,638 downwards.
TCCAAGTTTCTCTCTCTCGGTGAAAACTTTTTTGTCATCTGGGTCTGTGCTGGGAAGTGTTCCTCTTGTATGTGTTAATAAATAGGTTTTTTCCACTTTTCCCCCTGAGTGAAATTTTTTTCTTATTTCCTGGGAAGCTCTTCTGGGGGTTTTTTCCCTAAGTTTGTCCAAACTTGGACATTCCTTATTTGGTGGCCCGTACGGGGAAGGAGAAAGTGGAAAAAACTTTAATAACATCTTGTTTTTAATTGGCCTGTATTGATATCAGTATGTTTTTTGAAGCCGTGATGTCTGTTGGATTGGAAGCCTGCCTGTATGTTTGCTCTTTAGAGTTTTTTGAGATCTTAATACCCCTGTGGTCTTTGGGCCTGTTCTCTTACTCAGAGATAGCCCCAGTGTTGTCTCTAGCACGTAGTTTTTTCATGAAAGGGGTATTAACCAAAATACTCATTGGGCTAGGCTTGGTTGTAATGATCTGCCAGAAGTTTATGAAGGTGTTAGAATCCACTTCAGGGATGTACAAGTCGTGGTTTGTGTTGTGCACTCAATTCATTAGAGGAGAAGCAAGCAAAGAGGATTTTTTGCCTTTATTTTCCTTCTTCTCCCCTGAATTATTTACATCTCTGTTAGAAAATGTTCAGCTCTCCCTGAGTGTAAAGGAAACCATCTTTCTGGTATTTAATTTAGTAAGTTTTTTCTATACTGTCTGCAGTTTATACAGAATGAAAGCTGAGATTTCTAAGGATGCAGGTGTTACAACCCCTGATTTGGTAGCAAAGCAGAGTGTGAAGAATTCTGAGTGGTGTGGCAAATGGGAGGAACTTGGCCAAATTCTAAAAGAGTTTTCTGAACCTATAATCTGGGATTTTTCATCTGAACAAATTCAAGACCCAGTCAAGATTGCAAAGTACTTAAAAGAAAAGTGTCAGGACAATTCTAAGGAAAAGAGAATCACTGCAGTGAGCTGGGCTCTGGCGATGCAGCTTATCGAACCCTGTTAGATAGTGTAGGACAACAAACAAAGGAGAGGGAACAGGGAGATAACGTAGCTACTATTCCAGTTACTCAGACTGCAGTTAACACCTCAGGCTCCAGGACAGGGGCAAAATTAGACAGCAAGCTTCAACCTATGGCTGTGGCTACCAGTACCAGGAGTAGAAAGTGCAAAAGAAAACAGATCGGCCGGTGGAGGATGATGATGATGAGGATGCAGGAGAAGGACCTTCAACTCCCCTGATATAAAAATCCGGAGTTAAAGTGACTGATGAGAGATCAGAAACTAATAATGAGTCCTTTTCCTGAAAGATCTTCGTGGTCTAAGAAAAAGATTATACAAGGCGACCTGATGAATCCATAATTAGTTGGCTGGTCCGGCTTTGGGATGCGGCAGGTGAAGCAACCACCCTGGATGGCACGGAAGCGAGACATTTGGGATCCCTGTCTCAAGATCCAGTCATCGATCAAGGTATGATGAGGGGAGCTAATCCTCAGAGCCTCTGGTCACGTGTATTGGACAGTGTGGCACAAAGATATCTCTGCGCTGATGACCTGTACATGCAGCAGACCAGATGGAAAACCATCGAGCAGGGAATCCAACGTTTGAGAGAGATGGCGGTGGCAGAAATTATTTTCTCAGATGACGTAACAACTAGAAATCCAGATCTAGTACTGTGCACACCAATTATGTGGAGGAAGCTTGTGAGGCTTGGACCATCTGACTATGCCTCAGCTCTTGCAATCATGAAACCAGAAGACACATATGAGACAGTGCTTGATATGGCAAAGAAGCTTCGGGCGATACGCTGATGCTGTGCATGGCCCAACACATGCCAGGATTGCAGCTGTGGAAACACGCTTACAGAACTTGGAGGATAAGTTGGAGGAAAACCATAAGAAGCTGAGAGAGGAAATCAAGGAGGATCTCCTCCAAATCTCAGCTGTGCAAATCAGACGTCCTGGCAGTCAACGCAGACACTCCTCTGCTGAGGAGAGAAGGTACACCCACGTGCGGAGTTGTGGTTTTTCTTGCGTGACTGCGGAGAAAACATGAAGAGGTGGGATGGAAAGCCCACAGCTGTTCTGGCACGACGAGTGCGTGATTTGAAGGAAGACAAGGCTCAACAAGAAGGTTCCACCAGAAAGAGAGCAGCTCCAGTCGCCCGGAACCACAGTGCCACATATGAGGAGGATGATGACGACATGTCCGATTCACTTGAAGGAACTTCTAAGACCTATGCCCCCGTCAAAAAGGACAAACAGGCTTAGAGAAGCCCTGCCTCTAGCCAGGGTGAGGCCAGGGAAAACCGAGTGTTTTGGACCGTGTGGATTCGGTGGCCTGGCACATCGAAACCACAGAAGTATAAAGCTTTAGTGGACACTGGAGCACAGTGTACTATATTCCCATCAGGATGTGTCGGAGAAGAGACTGTTTCTATTGCTGGTGTAACAGGTGGATCACAGGACTTTACCATAGTGGAAGCGGAAATGAGTCTAACCGGCAGAGAGTGGAAGAGATACCCGATTGTGACTGGCCCAGAGGCCCCGTGTATTTTGGGAATAGATTTCCTTCAAAGCGGGTATTTTAAGGACCCAAAAGGCTTCAAGTGGGCATTTGGGATAGCGGCTGTGATGGCGGAGAGAATCCGGCAATTGAACACCCTGCCCGGACTATGTGAGAATCCAATTGCCGTGGGACTCCTGAGGGTAGAGGAGCAGAGGGTACCGATTGCCACTTCGATAGTACATCGTCGGCGATATAGAACAACTCGGGATGCTGTGATCCCGATCCATAAGATGATCCGGGAGCTGGAGCGCCAAGGGGTGGTGAGCAAAACCCACTCACCCTTCAACAGCCCCATCTGGCCTGTGCGCAAGTCTGACGGAGAATGGAGACTGACTGTGGACTACCGTGCATTGAATGAAGTCACCCCACCGCTGAGCGCTGCCGTGCCGGACATGCTGGAGCTCCAGTACGAGCTGGAGTCCAAGGCAGCAAGGTGGTATGCCACCATTGACATTGCCAATGCGTTTTTCTCCATTCCTTTGGCAGCAGAATGCAGGCCGCAGTTTGCTTTCTCCTGGAGGGGCGTGCAGTACACCTGGAACCGACTGCCCCAGGGGTGGAAGCACAGCCCCACCATCTGCCATGGGCTGATCCAGGCTGCACTGGAAAAGGGTGAAGCTCCAGAACATTTGCAGTACATCGATGACATCATTGTGTGGGGAAACACAGCAGAAGAAGTGTTTGAGAAAGGAGAGGGAAATTATCCGAATTCTCCTTGAAGCCGGTTTTGCCATCAAGAAGAATAAAGTTAAGGGACCTGCTCGTGAGATCCAGTTCCTAGGAGTGAAGTGGCAAGATGGAAGACGTCAGATTCCTACTGATGTTATTAATAAAATCACAGCTATGTCTCCACCTACTAACAAGAAGGAGACACAAGCTTTCTTGGGTGCTATAGGCTTTTGGAGAATGCACATCCCCGAGTACAGTCAGAATGTGAGCCCTCTTTACCAGGTTACTCGGAAGAAGAATGATTTTCATTGGGGCCCAGAGCAACAACAAGCCTTCAGCCAGATTAAACAAGAGATCGCCCATGCAGTAGCTCTTGGCCCCGTCAGGACGGGGCCAGATGTGAAGAATGTGCTCTACTCTGCTGCTGGAAACCATGGTCTGTCTTGGAGTCTGTGGCAGAAGGTGCCAGGTGAGACCCGAGGCCGACCCCTGGGATTCTGGAGCAGAAGTTACAGAGGGTCTGAAGGCAATTATACCCCGACAGAAAAGGAAATCTTGGCTGCTTATGAGGGAGTCCAAGCTGCTTCAGAGGTGATTGGCACAGAAGCACAACTCTTTCTGGCACCCCGGTTGCCAGTGGTGGGGTGGATGTTCAGTGGGAAGGTTCCTTCCACCCACCATGCCACCAGTGCCACATGGAGCAAGTGGATAGCCCTCATTACGCAGCGCGCCCGGATCGGGAAATTAAATCGCCCAGGGATCTTAGAAATAATTACCAACTGGCCAGAGGGAGAAAGTTTTGGTGTGACAGATGAGGAACAAGAACCGGTGACCCGGGCTGAAGAAGCACCCCCTTACAACCAGCTACCGGCAGAGGAAATTCGCTATGCCCTGTTCACCGACGGTTCCTGTCGCATTGTAGGGACAAATTGGAAATAGAAAGCAGCTGTATGGAGCCCTACACGACGGGTTGCAGAAGCTACCGAAGGAGAAGGAGGGTCTAGTCAATTTGCTGAACTCAAAGCTGTCCAACTGGCTTTGAATATTGCCGAAAGAGAGAAGTGGCCAAAGCTCTGTCTTTACACTGATTCCTGGATGGTAGCCAACGCTTTGTGGGGATGGCTGCAGAGATGGAAAGAGACGAACTGGCAGCGCAGGGGAAGACCAATCTGGGCTACTGAAGAGTGGAAAGACATAGCTACTCGGTTAGACAAGCTACCCGTGAAGGTTCGCCATGTGGACGCCCATATCCCAAGAAGTAGAGCTAATGAAGAACAGCGAAATAACCATCAAGTAGATCAAGCAGCAAAAATAAGGGGGTTGGAAATAGATTTAGATTGGAAACATAAGGGAGAGTTGTTCCTGGCTCGATGGGCCCATGATGCCTCAGGCCATCAGGGGAGGGATGCCACCTATAAGTGGGCACGAGACCGAGGGGTGGATCTTACCATGGACAGCATTACTCAAGTTATTCATGATTGTGACACCTGCGCTGCCATCAAGCAGGCCAAGCGGGTGAAGCCCCTCTGGTATGGAGGACGGTGGTCCAAGTACAGGTATGGGGAGGCTTGGCAGATTGATTACATCACACTGCCTCAGACCCGCCAGGGCAAACGTTATGTGCTGACCATGGTGGAAGCCACCATCGGATGGTTGGAGACTTACCCTGTATCTCACGCTACTGCCCGCAACACCATCCTGGGCCTGGAAAAACAGGTCCTTTGGAGGCATGGTACCCCTGAGAGGATCGAGTCAGACAATGGGACTCATTTTAAGAATAACCTTGTCAACACCTGGGCTAGGGAACACGGTATTGAGTGGGTGTACCACATCCCTTACCATGCACCAGCTGCAGGTAAAGTGGAGAGGTACAATGGATTGTTAAAGACCACCTTAAAGTCATTGGGTGGGGGATCCTTTAAGAATTGGGAGCAGCATTTGGCAAAGGCCACTTGGTTAGTCAATACTCGAGGTTCCAACAACTGAGCAGGTCCTGCCCAATCTGAGTGCCTTAATACAGTAGATGGAGACAAAGTTCCAGCGGCCCATGTCAGAGGATTGCTAGGGAAGACAGTATGGATTAATCCTGCCTCGAGTACAGGCAAACCCATTCGGGGGATTGCCTTTGCTCAAGGACCTGGATGTACTTGGTGGATAATGCAGGAAGATGGAACAACCCGCTGTGTACCTCAGGGAGATCTGACTGTGGGATGAGACAGAAGGAATATGTAAATGTTGAAGGTTTGAGCAAGTCAGAGGAAGTGTTCATATTGTGTTTAATGAGTGTATATCCCAATCGTGTGTCAATGATCACAATATGGGATAAGGGGTGGAATGTCCTGGGTTGATGATTTGACTGACTGCTCACCCTGCCCCCCTTGGCCATGAAGCTGTCTGCTCCCGGGGGAGGGGCCGCCTGGGCTCTGCTCTGCGGAATGGCCTTGGTTTGCCGCGGGCTTGGCTTGGGGGGAGGGGGGGCTGGTGCGGCTGCGCGCTTGGCTCTGGCTGCTGCTGCGGGTGGCTATCGCTGCTGTGGTGGTGGCTCGTGGCCTGGTTTGTGAGTTAGCTGGTTTTTTGCTTGATTTTTTTTGACTTTATATTGCTTGAATTATTTGGTTTAGCTCGCTGCTGTTTAAGGCTTGCTGGCTATTCCGGCTGTTTTTTTTTCTTTCTCTCTCTCCCCCTCTCCCTTCTCCCCCTCACCCCCGAGGATTCAGTACCAGCTCCGGAGGAACCCTGCGGCCTGCCGCTGGACACCGGCCAGAGAAGCGTTTCGCCCTTCTAGTGAAGATCGAAGCGTCCAAGTTTCTCTCTCTCGGTGAAAACTTTTTTGTCACCTGGGTCTGTGCTGGGAAGTGTTTCTCTTGTATGTGTTAATAAATAGGTTTTTTCCACTTTTCCCACTGAGTGAAATTTTTTTTTTCTTATTTCCTGGGAAGCTCTTCTGGGAGTTTTTTCCCTAAGTTTGTCCAAACTTGGACATTCCTTATTTGGTGGCCCGTACGGGGAAGGAGAAAGTGGAAAAAACTTTAATAACATCTTGTTTTTAATTGGCCTGTATTGATATCAGTATGTTTTTTGAAGCCGTGATGTCTGTTGGATTGGAAGCCTGCCTGTATGTTTGCTCTTTAGAGTTTTTTGAGATCTTAATACCCCTGTGGTCTTTGGGCCTGTTCTCTTACTCAGAGATAGCCCCAGTGTTGTCTCTAGCACGTAGTTTTTTCATGAAAGGGGTATTAACCAAAATACTCATTGGGCTAGGCTTGGTTGTAATGATCTGCCAGAAGTTTATGAAGGTGTTAGAATCCACTTCAGGGATGTACAAGTCGTGGTTTGTGTTGTGCACTCAATTCATTAGAGGAGAAGCAAGCAAAGAGGATTTTTTGCCTTTATTTTCCTTCTTCTCCCCTGAATTATTTACATCTCTGTTAGAAAATGTTCAGCTCTCCCTGAGTGTAAAGGAAACCATCTTTCTGGTATTTAATTTAGTAAGTTTTTTCTATACTGTCTGCAGTTTATACAGAATGAAAGCTGAGATTTCTAAGGATGCAGGTGTTACAACCCCTGATTTGGTAGCAAAGCAGAGTGTGAAGAATTCTGAGTGGTGTGGCAAATGGGAGGAACTTGGCCAAATTCTAAAAGAGTTTTCTGAACCTATAATCTGGGATTTTTCATCTGAACAAATTCAAGACCCAGTCAAGATTGCAAAGTACTTAAAAGAAAAGTGTCAGGACAATTCTAAGGAAAAGAGAATCACTGCAGTGAGCTGGGCTCTGGCGTACGCTTATCGAACCCTGTTAGATAGTGTAGGACAACAAACAAAGGAGAGGGAACAGGGAGATAACGTAGCTACTATTCCAGTTACTCAGACTGCAGTTAACACCTCAGGCTCCAGGACAGGGGCAAAATTAGACAGCAAGCTTCAACCTATGGCTGTGGCTACCAGTACCAGGAGTAGAAAGTGCAAAAAGAAAACAGATCGGCCGGTGGAGGATGATGATGATGAGGATGCAGGAGAAGGACCTTCAACTCCCCCTGATATAAAATCCGGAGTTAAAGTGACTGATGAGAGATCAGAAACTAATAACTTTTCCCTGAAAAATCTTCGTGGTCTAAGAAAAGATTATACAAGGCGACCTGATGAATCCATAATTAGTTGGCTGGTCCGGCTTTGGGATGCGGCAGGTGAAGCAACCACCCTGGATGGCACGGAAGCGAGACATTTGGGATCCCTGTCTCAAGATCCAGTCATCGATCAAGGTATGATGAGGGGAGCTAATCCTCAGAGCCTCTGGTCACGTGGTGTGGACGGTGTGGCACAAAGATATCTCTGCGCTGATGACCTGTACATGCAGCAGACCAGATGGAAAACCATCGAGCAGGGAATCCAACGTTTGAGAGAGATGGCGGTGGCAGAAATTATTTTCTCAGATGACGTAACAACTAGAAATCCAGATCTAGTACTGTGCACACCAATTATGTGGAGGAAGCTTGTGAGGCTTGGACCATTTGACTATTCCTCAGCTCTTGCAATCATGAAACCAGAAGACACATATGAGACAGTGCTTGATATGGCAAAGAAGCTTCGGGCGTACGCTGATGCTGTGCATGGCCCAACACATGCCAGGATTGCAGCTGTGGAAACACGCTTACAGAACTTGGAGGATAAGTTGGAGGAAAACCATAAGAAGCTGAGAGAGGAAATCAAGGAGGATCTCCTCCAAATCTCAGCTGTGCAAATCAGACGTCCTGGCAGTCAACGCAGACACTCCTCTGCTGAGGAGAGAAGGTACACCCCACATGCGGAGTTGTGGTTTTTCTTGCGTGACTGCGGAGAAAACATGAAGAGGTGGGATGGAAAGCCCACAGCTGTTCTGGCACGACGAGTGCGTGATTTGAAGGAAGACAAGGCTCAACAAGAAGGTTCCACCAGAAAGAGAGCAGCTCCAGTCGCCCGGAACCACAGTGCCACATATGAGGAGGATGATGACGACATGTCCAATTCACTTGAAGGAACTTCTAAGACCTATGCCCCCGTCAAAAAGGACAAACAGGCTTAGAGAAGCCCTGCCTCTAGCCAGGGTGAGGCCAGGGAAAACCGAGTGTTTTGGACCGTGTGGATTCGGTGGCCTGGCACATCGAAACCACAGAAGTATAAAGCTTTAGTGGACACTGGAGCACAGTGTACTATATTCCCATCAGGATGTGTCGGAGAAGAGACTGTTTCTATTGCTGGTGTAACAGGTGGATCACAGGACTTTACCATAGTGGAAGCGGAAATGAGTCTAACCGGCAGAGAGTGGAAGAGATACCCGATTGTGACTGGCCCAGAGGCCCCGTGTATTTTGGGAATAGATTTCCTTCAAAGCGGGTATTTTAAGGACCCAAAAGGCTTCAAGTGGGCATTTGGGATAGCGGCTGTGATGGCGGAGAGAATCCGGCAATTGAACACCCTGCCCGGACTATGTGAGAATCCAATTGCCGTGGGACTCCTGAGGGTAGAGGAGCAGAGGGTACCGATTGCCACTTCGATAGTACATCGTCGGCGATATAGAACAACTCGGGATGCTGTGATCCCGATCCATAAGATGATCCGGGGAGCTGGAGGCGCCAAGGGGTGGTGAGCAAAACCCACTCACCCTTCAACAGCCCCATCTGGCCTGTGCGCCCAAGTCTGACGGAGAATGGAGACTGACTGTGGACTACCGTGCATTGAATGAAGTCACCCCACCGCTGAGGCGCTGCCGTGCGGACATGCTGGAGCTCCAGTACGAGCTGGAGTCCAAGGCAGCAAGGTGGTATGCCACCATTGACATTGCCAATGCGTTTTTCTCCATTCCTTTGGCAGCAGAATGCAGGCCGCAGTTTGCTTTCTCCTGGAGGGGCGTGCAGTACACCTGGAACCGACTGCCCCAGGGGTGGAAGCACAGCCCCACCATCTGCCATGGGCTGATCCAGGCTGCACTGGAAAAGGGTGAAGCTCCAGAACATTTGCAGTACATCGATGACATCATTGTGTGGGGAAACACAGCAGAAGAAGTGTTTGAGAAAGGAGAGGAAATTATCCGAATTCTCCTTGAAGCCGGTTTTGCCATCAAGAAGAATAAAGTTAAGGGACCTGCTCGTGAGATCCAGTTCCTAGGAGTGAAGTGGCAAGATGGAAGACGTCAGATTCCTACTGATGTTATTAATAAAATCACAGCTATGTCTCCACCTACTAACAAGAAGGAGACACAAGCTTTCTTGGGTGCTATAGGCTTTTGGAGAATGCACATCCCCGAGTACAGTCAGAATGTGAGCCCTCTTTACCAGGTTACTCGGAAGAAAAATGATTTTCATTGGGGCCCAGAGCAACAACAAGCCTTCAGCCAGATTAAACAAGAGATCGCCCATGCAGTAGCTCTTGGCCCCGTCAGGACGGGGCCAGATGTGAAGAATGTGCTCTACTCTGCAGCCGGGAGCCACGGTTTGTCTTGGAGTCTGTGGCAGAAGGTGCCAGGTGAGACCCGAGGCCGACCCCTGGGATTCTGGAGCAGAAGTTACAGAGGGTCTGAAGGCAATTATACCCCGACAGAAAAGGAAATCTTGGCTGCTTATGAGGGAGTCCAAGCTGCTTCAGAGGTGATTGGCACAGAAGCACAACTCTTTCTGGCACCCCGGTTGCCAGTGGTGGGGTGGATGTTCAGTGGGAAGGTTCCTTCCACCCACCATGCCACCAGTGCCACATGGAGCAAGTGGATAGCCCTCATTACGCAGCGCGCCCGGATCGGGAAATTAAATCGCCCAGGGATCTTAGAAATAATTACCAACTGGCCAGAGGGAGAAAGTTTTGGTGTGACAGATGAGGAACAAGAACCGGTGACCCGGGCTGAAGAAGCACCCCCTTACAACCAGCTACCGGCAGAGGAAATTCGCTATGCCCTGTTCACCGACGGTTCCTGTCGCATTGTAGGGACAAATTGGAAATAGAAAGCAGCTGTATGGAGCCCTACACGACGGGTTGCAGAAGCTACCGAAGGAGAAGGAGGGTCTAGTCAATTTGCTGAACTCAAAGCTGTCCAACTGGCTTTGAATATTGCCGAAAGAGAGAAGTGGCCAAAGCTCTGTCTTTACACTGATTCCTGGATGGTAGCCAACGCTTTGTGGGGATGGCTGCAGAGATGGAAAGAGACGAACTGGCAGCGCAGGGGAAGACCAATCTGGGCTACTGAAGAGTGGAAAGACATAGCTACTCGGTTAGACAAGCTACCCGTGAAGGTTCGCCATGTGGACGCCCATATCCCAAGAAGTAGAGCTAATGAAGAACAGCGAAATAACCATCAAGTAGATCAAGCAGCAAAAATAAGGGGGTTGGAAATAGATTTAGATTGGAAACATAAGGGAGAGTTGTTCCTGGCTCGATGGGCCCATGATGCCTCAGGCCATCAGGGGAGGGATGCCACCTATAAGTGGGCACGAGACCGAGGGGTGGATCTTACCATGGACAGCATTACTCAAGTTATTCATGATTGTGACACCTGCGCTGCCATCAAGCAGGCCAAGCGGGTGAAGCCCCTCTGGTATGGAGGACGGTGGTCCAAGTACAGGTATGGGGAGGCTTGGCAGATTGATTACATCACACTGCCTCGGACCCGCCAGGGCAAACGTTATGTGCTGACCATGGTGGAAGCCACCATCGGATGGTTGGAGACTTACCCTGTATCTCACGCTACTGCCCGCAACACCATCCTGGGCCTGGAAAAACAGGTCCTTTGGAGGCATGGTACCCCTGAGAGGATCGAGTCAGACAATGGGACTCATTTTAAGAATAACCTTGTCAACACCTGGGCTAGGGAACACGGTATTGAGTGGGTGTACCACATCCCTTACCATGCACCAGCTGCAGGTAAAGTGGAGAGGTACAATGGATTGTTAAAGACCACCTTAAAGTCATTGGGTGGGGGATCCTTTAAGAATTGGGAGCAGCATTTGGCAAAGGCCACTTGGTTAGTCAATACTCGAGGTTCCAACAACTGAGCAGGTCCTGCCCAATCTGAGTGCCTTAATACAGTAGATGGAGACAAAGTTCCAGCGGCCCATGTCAGAGGATTGCTAGGGAAGACAGTATGGATTAATCCTGCCTCGAGTACAGGCAAACCCATTCGGGGGGATTGCCTTTGCTCAAGAGACCTGGATGTACTTGGTGGATAATGCAGGAAGATGGAACAACCCGCTGTGTACCTCAGGGAGATCTGACTGTGGGATGAGACAGAAGGAATATGTAAATGTTGAAGGTTTGAGCAAGTCAGAGGAAGTGTTCATATTGTGTTTAATGAGTGTATATCCCAATCGTGTGTCAATGATCACAATATGGGATAAGGGGTGGAATGTCCTGGGTTGATGATTTGACTGACTCCTCACCCTGCCCCCCTTGGCCATGAAGCTGTCTGCTCCCGGGGAGGGGCCGCCTGGGCTCTGCTCTGCGGAATGGCCTTGGTTTGCCGCGAGGCTTGGCTTGGGGGGGTGGGGCTCAGCGGCTGCTGCAGCTTGGCTCTGGCTGCTGCTGCGGGTGGCTATCGCTGCTGTGGTGGTGGCTCGTGGCCTGGTTTGTGAGTTAGCTGGTTTTTTGCTTGATTTTTTTTGACTTTATATTGCTTGAATTATTTGGTTTAGCTCGCTGCTGTTTAAGGCTTGCTGGCTATTCCGGCTGTTTTTTTCTTTCTCTCTCTCCCCCTCTCCCTTCTCCCCCTCACCCCCGAGGATTCAGCACCAGCTCCGGAGGAACCCTGCGGCCTGCCTCTGGACACCGGCCAGAGAAGCGTTTCGCCCTTCTAGTGAAGATCAAAGGCGTCCAAGTTTCTCTCTCTCGGTGAAAACTTTTTGTCACCTGGGTCTGTGCTGGGAAGTGTTTCTCTTGTATGTGTTAATAAATAGGTTTTTCCACTTTTCCCCACTGAGTGAAATTTTTTTCTTATTTCCTGGGAAGCTCTTCTGGGGGTTTTTTCCCTAAGTTTGTCCAAACTTGGACATTCCTTATTTGGTGGCCCGTGCAGGGAAGGAGAAAGTGGAAAAAACTTTAATAACATCTTGTTTTTAATTGGCCTGTATTGATATCAGTATGTTTTTTGAAGCCGTGATGTCTGTTGGATTGGAAGCCTGCCTGTATGTTTGCTCTTTAGAGTTTTTTGAGATCTTAATACCCCTGTGGTCTCTGGGCCTGTTCTCTTACTCAGAGATAGCCCCAGTGTTGTCTCTAGCACGTAGTTTTTTCATGAAAGGGGTATTAACCAAAATACTCATTGGGCTAGGCTTGGTTGTAATGATCTGCCAGAAGTTTATGAAGGTGTTAGAATCCACTTCAGGGATGTACAAGTCGTGGTTTGTGTTGTGCACTCAATTCATTAGAGGAGAAGCAAGCAAAGAGGATTTTTTGCCTTTATTTTCCTTCTTCTCCCCTGAATTATTTACATCTCTGTTAGAAAATGTTCAGCTCTCCCTGAGTGTAAAGGAAACCATCTTTCTGGTATTTAATTTAGTAAGTTTTTTCTATACTGTCTGCAGTTTATACAGAATGAAAGCTGAGATTTCTAGGGATGCAGGTGTTACAACCCCTGATTCGGTAGCAAAGCAGAGTGTGAAGAATTCTGAGTGGTGTGGCAAATGGGAGGAACTGGGCCAAATTCTAAAAGAGTTTTCTGAACCTATAATCTGGGATTTTTCATCTGAACAAATTCAAGACCCAGTCAAGACTGCAAAGTACTTAAAAGAAAAGTGTCAGGACAATTCTAAGGAAAAGAGAATCACTGCAGTGAGCTGGGCTCTGGCATACGCTTATCGAACCCTGTTAGATAGTGTAGGACAACAAACAAAGGAGAGGGAACAGGGAGATAACGTAGCTACTATTCCAGTTACTCAGACTGCAGTTAACACCTCAGGCTCCAGGACAGGGGCAAAATTAGACAGCAAGCTTCAACCTATGGCTGTGGCTACCAGTACCAGGAGTAGAAAGTGCACAAAGAAAACAGATCGGCCGGTGGAGGATGATGATGATGAGGATGCAGGAGAAGGACCTTCAACTCCCCCTGATATAAAATCCGGAGTTAAAGTGACTGATGAGAGATCGGAAACTAATAATGAGTCCTTTTCCCTGAAAGATCTTCGTGGTCTAAGAAAAGATTATAAAAGGCAACCTGATGAATCCATAATTAGTTGGCTGGTCCGGCTTTGGGATGCGGCAGGTGAGGCAACCACCCTGGATGGCACGGAAGCGAGACATTTGGGATCCCTGTCTCAAGATCCAGTCATCGATCAAGGTATGATGAGGGGAGCTAATCCTCAGAGCCTCTGGTCACGTGTATTGGACAGTGTGGCACAAAGATATCTCTGCGCTGATGACCTGTACATGCAGCAGACCAGATGGAAAACCATCGAGCAGGGAATCCAACGTTTGAGAGAGATGGCGGTGGCAGAAATTATTTTCTCAGATGACGTAACAACTAGAAATCCAGATCTAGTACTGTGCACACCAATTATGTGGAGGAAGCTTGTGAGGCTTGGACCATCTGACTATGCCTCAGCTCTTGCAATCATGAAACCAGAAGACACATATGAGACAGTGCTTGATATGGCAAAGAAGCTTCGGGCGTACGCTGATGCTGTGCATGGCCCAACACATGCCAGGATTGCAGCTGTGGAAACACGCTTACAGAACTTGGAGGATAAGTTGGAGGAAAACCATAAGAAGCTGAGAGAGGAAATCAAGGAGGATCTCCTCCAAATCTCAGCTGTGCAAATCAGACGTCCTGGCAGTCAACGCAGACGCTCCTCTGCTGAGGAGAGAAGGTACACCCCACGTGCGGAGTTGTGGTTTTTCTTGCGTGACTGCGGAGAAAACATGAAGAGGTGGGATGGAAAGCCCACAGCTGTTCTGGCACGACGAGTGCGTGATTTGAAGGAAGACAAGGCTCAACAAGAAGGTTCCACCAGAAAGAGAGCAGCTCCAGTCGCCCGGAACCACAGTGCCACATATGAGGAGGATGATGACGACATGTCCGATTCACTTGAAGGAACTTCTAAGACCTATGCCCCCGTCAAAAAGGACAAACAGGCTTAGAGAAGCCCTGCCTCTAGCCAGGGTGAGGCCAGGGAAAACCGAGTGTTTTGGACCGTGTAAATTCGGTGGCCTGGCACATCGAAACCACAGAAGTATAAAGCTTTAGTGGACACTGGAGCACAGTGTACTATATTTCCATCAGGATGTGTCGGAGAAGAGACCGTTTCTATTGCTGGTGTAACAGGTGGATCACAGGACTTTACCATAGTGGAAGCAGAAATGAGTCTAACCGGAAGAGAGTGGAAGAGATACCCAATTGTGACTGGCCCAGAGGCCCCGTGTCTTTTGGAAATAAATTTCCTTCGAAGCGGGTATTTTAAGGACCCAAAAGGCTTCAAGTGAGCATTTGGGATAGCGGCTGTGATGGCGGAGAGAATCCGGCAATTGAACACCCTGCCCGGACTATGTGAGAATCCAATTGCCGTGGGACTCCTGAGGGTAGAGGAGCAGAGGGTACCGATTGCCACTTCGATAGTACATCGTCGGCAATATAGAACAACTCGGGATGCTGTGATCCCGATCCATAAGATGATCCGGGAGCTAGAGCGCCAAGGGGTGGTGAGCAAAACCCACTCACCCTTCAACAGCCCCATCTGGCCTGTGCGCAAGTCTGACGGAGAATGGAGATTGACAGTGGACTACCGCGCATTGAATGAAGTCACCCCACCGTTGAGCGCTGCCGTGCCGGACATGCTGGAGCTCCAGTACGAGCTGGAGTCCAAGGCAGCAAGGTGGTATGCCACCATTGACATTGCCAATGCGTTTTTCTCCATTCCTTTGGCAGCAGAATGCAGGCCGCAGTTTGCTTTCTCCTGGAGGGGCGTGCAGTACACCTGGAACCGACTGCCCCAGGGGTGGAAGCACAGCCCCACCATCTGCCATGGGCTGATCCAGGCTGCACTGGAAAAAGGTGAGGCTCCAGAACATTTGCAGTACATCGATGACATCATTGTGTGGGGAAACACAGCAGAAGAAGTGTTTGAGAAAGGAGAGGAAATTATCCGAATTCTCCTTGAAGCCGGTTTTGCCATCAAGAAGAATAAAGTTAAGGGACCTGCTCGTGAGATCCAGTTCCTAGGAGTGAAGTGGCAAGATGGAAGACGCCAGATTCCTACTGATGTTATTAATAAAATCACAGCTATGTCTCCACCTACTAACAAGAAGGAGACACAAGCTTTCTTGGGTGCTATAGGCTTTTGGAGAATGCACATCCCCGAGTACAGTCAGATTGTGAGCCCTCTTTACCAGGTTACTCGGAAGAAGAATGATTTTCATTGGGGCCCAGAACAACAACAAGCCTTCATCCAGATTAAACAAGAGATCGCCCATGCAGTAGCTCTTGGCCCCGTCAGGACGGGGCCAGATGTGAAGAATGTGCTCTACTCTGCAGCTGGAAACCACGGTTTGTCTTGGAGTCCGTGGCAGAAGGTGCCAGGTGAGACCCGAGGCCGACCCCTGGGATTCTGGAGCAGAAGTTACAGAGGGTCTGAAGGCAATTATACCCCGACAGAAAAGGAAATCTTGGCTGCTTATGAGGGAGTCCAAGCTGCTTCAGAGGTGATTGGCACAGAAGCACAACTCTTTCTGGCACCCCGGTTGCCAGTGCTGGGGTGGATGTTCAGTGGGAAGGTTCCTTCCACCCACCATGCCACCAGTGCCACATGGAGCAAGTGGATAGCCCTCATTACGCAGCGCGCCCGGATCGGGAAATTAAATCGCCCAGGGATCTTAGAAATAATTACCAACTGGCCAGAGGGAGAAAGTTTTGGTGTGACAGATGAGGAACAAGAACCGGTGACCCGGGCTGAAGAAGCACCACCTTACAACCAGCTACCGGCAGAGGAAATTCGCTATGCCCTGTTCACCGATGGTTCCTGTCGCATTGTAGGGACAAATCGGAAATGGAAAGCAGCTGTATGGAGCCCTACACGACGGGTTGCAGAAGCTACTGAAGGAGAAGGAGGGTCTAGTCAATTCGCTGAACTCAAAGCTGTCCAACTGGCTTTGAATATTGCCGAAAGAGAGAGGTGGCCAAAGCTCTATCTTTACACTGATTCCTGGATGGTAGCCAACGCTTTGTGGGGATGGCTGCAGAGATGGAAAGAGACGAACTGGCAGCGCAGAGGAAGACCAATCTGGGCTGCTGAAGAGTGGAAAGACATAGCTACTCGGTTAGACAAGCTACCCGTGAAGGTTCGCCATGTGGACGCCCATGTCCCCAGAAGTAGAGCTAATGAAGAACAGCGAAATAACCATCAAGTAGATCAAGCAGCAAAAATAGGGGGGTTGGAAATAGATTTAGATTGGAAACATAAGGGAGAGTTGTTCCTGGCTCGATGGGCCCATGATGCCTCAGGCCATCAGGGGAGGGATGCCACCTATAAGTGGGCACGAGACCGAGGGGTGGATCTTACCATGGACAGCATTTCTCAAGTTATTCATGATTGTGACACTTGCGCTGCCATCAAGCAGGCCAAGCGAGTGAAGCCCCTCTGGTATGGAGGACGGTGGTCCAAGTACAGGTATGGGGAGGTTTGGCAGATTGATTACATCGCACTGCCTCAGACCCGCCAAGGCAAACGTTATGTGCTGACCATGGTGGAAGCCACCACCGGATGGTTGGAGACCTACCCTGTATCTCACGCTACTGCCCGCAACACCATCCTGGGCCTGGAAAAACAGGTCCTTTGGAGGCATGGTACCCCTGAGAGGATCGAGTCAGACAATGGGACTCATTTTAAGAATAACCTTGTCAACACCTGGGCTAGGGAACACGGTATTGAGTGGGTGTACCACATCCCTTACCATGCACCAGCTGCAGGTAAAGTGGAGAGGTACAATGGATTGTTAAAGACCACCTTAAAGGCATTGGGTGGGGGATCCTTTAAGAATTGGGAGCAGCATTTGGCAAAGGCCACTTGGTTAGTCAATACTCGAGGTTCCGCCAACCGAGCAGGTCCTGCCCAATCTGAGTGCCTTAATACAGTAGATGGAGACAAAGTCCCAGCGGCCCATGTCAGAGGATTGCTAGGGAAGACAGTATGGATTAATCCTGCCTCGAGTACAGGCAAACCCATTCGGGGGATTGCCTTTGCTCAAGGACCTGGATGTACTTGGTGGATAATGCAGAAAGATGGAACAACCCGCTGTGTACCTCAGGGAGATCTGACTGTGGGATGAGACAGAAGGAATATGTAAATGTTGAAGGTTTGAACAAGTCAGAGGAAGTGTTCATATTGTGTTTAATGAGTGTATATCCCAATCGTGTGTCAATGATCACGATATGGGATAAGGGGTGGAATGTCCTGGGTTGATGATTTAACTCCTCACCCTCTCCCCTTGGCCCTGAAGCTGTCTGCTCCCGGGGAGGGGCCGCCTGGGCTCTGCTCTGTGGAATGGCCTTGGTTTGCCGCGGGCTTGGCTTGGGGGGGTGGGGGGGCTACATGCGGCTGCAGCTTGGCTCTGGCTGCTGCTGCGGGTGGCTATCGCTGCTGTGGTGGTGGCTCGTGGCCTGGTTTGTGAGTTAGCTGGTTTTTTTGCTTGATTTTTTTTCTTTATATTGCTTGAATTATTTGGTTTAGCTCGCTGCTGTTTAAGGCTTGCTGGCTATTCCGGCTGTTTTTTTTTTTCCTTTTTCTTTCTCTCTCTCCCCCTCTCCCTTCTCCCCCTCACCCCCGAGGATTCAGCACCAGCTCCAGAGGAACCCTGCGGCCTGCCTCTGGACACCGGCCAGAGAAGCGTTCCACCCTTCTAGTGAAGATCAAAGCGTCCAAGTTTCTCTCTCTCGGTGAAAACTTTTTTGTCACCTGGGTCTGTGCTGGGAAGTGTTTCTCTTGTATGTGTTAATAAATAGGTTTTTTCCACTTTTCCCCCTGAGTGAAATTTTTTTTTCTTATTTCCTGGGAAGCTCTTCTGGGGGTTTTTTCCCTAAGTTTGTCCAAACTTGGACATGAGTGTGCACCCAGACCATCCAGAGCATTTATTTTGAAAATTCAGGCTGTAAAATTCCCCGTTAAGTCTGCCAACACTCCCACCATTTTTGAGATATATAAACAGTGAGTTGTCATTGAGACAAGCTACAGCAAAAGCAAGCAAGGGTGGAATCAGGAACTAGAACGCGATGCAAAGCACCCTAATGCAGTTTCTCTCTGCAGGATCCTTAAGGCATCTCTTGGTTTGGGCCAAACAGACTGAGCACGTGACAGCTCAGAGCCCACTCAGCTGGAGGCAAACCCGAGCCTTGCTTTGAGATTAGCAATTAGCAACCATGTCCCACCTCACCCAACCAACTGGGACATCACACCCATGCTGCTCACTGTGATTGCTGCCTGCAAGGGTTTACCCCACTTTAGCTCTGGGATTTGCTTTCCACACTGGAAAGTCAGAGGTACAGGCACACATGGTGCAGGGTGGAGGCCCAGGGGCCTGCCAGGGAGGTAGCACTCTCTGTGCCCTGGAAGGAAAGACGAGGAGTCGTCTAAAGGGCATTTAAGTCAGGGTGACAAAAAGGGTTTCTCCCCACAATTCTTTGCTCCTCTGTGTTAATGTACCCCAGTTATGTCATCCCTAATGCCCTCCCCAGTTCTGGAAAGTTCTCCTTTCCCTGTTTACCCACTGGCCCAATTTGCCACAGTGTTCCACTCCCGTTTCCCTGTTGGTTGTTGCCCTTTGCCCCACCTTTGTATCGCCGCTGTGCTCTCAGCCCATTGGACCCTCATGTTCTACTCCGCCCCCTCTTGCCTTGTACTTAAGCCTCGACCCTCCTTTGTTCTGGCTCTTCTGCTCCTGGACCCCTTCTGTGTGTGGCTACAATAAACCTCCATCAGAACTCCATACAGAACATCCCTCTCACCTTTTCTCCGTCAGCTCCTTTCTGCCAGTTTTGCTGTGTGGACTCGGTGCGTGTTCGTGTGCCTGCCTGACCTTCTACTAAAGGCACTTTTCAGGAAGATAGGGGCACTTTACCATCTAGCACACACTGCTAGAGGGAAGATGTCCTGCAGAGCCTGGACACCAGCCACAACCTGCTCTGCAGTGGACATCTGGCTTGGCTGGCCAGCTCTGTGGGGAGGAAACTTCTCCCTGGGCCTGCTCCCCAAGAGTCGTTTGAACAGATGGAGGGAAAAACAACTGAAGGTACAGCCCAGAGCTTGTCTGTGCCCATCAACAGTGATTACTGCCAGCTCCAGCAGTGACTCCAGCAGGGAGGCAAGAGAGACAAGAAGGACAAACACGGATGTCTAAACCTCAAATGAGACTGAGGTCGCCACATGCAGACAACAATCAACAGTTTAAAAGAGGCAAAGATACAACAGCTGCCTTCACCTGAAGACACCTTAGGAATGAAATTGGATTAAGCAGGATGAATCTCCTATTACAGAGCAGTATTTATACCTGTTGCCTTTCTTGTTTCATTTATTCAAAAGGCACCTTAACGAGTGTCTCAGTGGTGATGCAGGGTGAGGAAGAAGCAGCTCAGGAAAGGCAATTAGTTTTCTTTAAAAGTTCATGAACTTCATTGTTACGGCTTTAGGCTTCGTAGTGAATTTTCCCCTCGGTCTGGGAAGAGGGATAGGGGTTGGGGGTGGTTCTGGCTGTGGGGGTGGGCTTTTCTGTTCAGGGCTTTTTGGGAGTTATGGCATGATGCCACGGGTGGTTGTGAAGTCGGACCTGATGTTTTGCAGGGAGCGGACCTTTCCTTCCTTCTGCTCAGGGATGGGGAAACTCGGCCGCGTGGTGCTGCGGGAGGGAGGTTGTGTGCCTGGCCCTGGCGCTTCACTGGGCTGCAGCTCAGCACCATGATTGAACCTGCCTGCCTTCCCCACTTCTGCCTGCTGCTGTTTGGCACTGCTGAGATCCCCTGCTGCCCATGAGTTTGCAGAAGGAGCAATTTCCCTTCCTTCTTTCCTTCCTCTCTTCCCTCCCTGCGGGTGCCAGCTGGGAGGGGATCACTGCCAGGGCCCACAGCTCCTCCTGCCTGTGATCATAACTACACTAAAGGGGCAAAACAGGACTTGGCAGTTGGAAACTTCTGTTATTGCCTTGTTGTTTGTGCTGTCCTGATATATTTTAGTAAAGAACTAGAATATTCCTTTTCCTGTATTTTTACCTGGAAAACCTGTAATTTCGAAGGTACAATAATTTGGAGGGAGGGGGTCATCTTTCCATCCCAGCAAGATTCTCATCTTTCTTGGCAGACATCTGTCTTTTGAACCAGTACAGAGACACCAGAAAATACTGCCTTTCTGTTCCTTGGTACTATTTGATCTCACAATGGCAAAGTGCTACCTGAGGCACCAGCAGCCCTGGAGTTCACACCCTGAAGAGGCTGCTGTGGCAGAACATGAGTGATGGATGCTTTCGTGTTCAAACAGTCCATTTTGGAACGCACAGATCCCTCACGCTGTGTCCAAGCCCAGGGAACACTCACCAAAGGAAATGTCACCGAAGTCGATCTCCTCCATGTCAAAGTGTACACTTGGTCTAGTGACAAACCCCCTGCAAGGAGGAGGACAGAGGAGAAAACGGTTTGGTTAAAGGGAATTGCAAAGCGTCCAGCTGTCGTGGCTTGGGGGCATAAAACCTGGTCAGGGGCACTGTGGGTTTCAAATCAACACACCACCATGTGCTCAGCACAGTGTCCATGTGGACAGGAAGCAGCTAAAGCCCAGTGGCAAGCAGCCAGCAGCCACTGATGGGGCTTTGGGCACAGGGCAGGCAGGAAAAGCCCCCGAGTTGCTGGTGGTCCCATGAAGGACCCTGAACACACACCCAGACATGGCTCCGTGCCTCAGTTTCCTCATCTGTAATGTGATGGGCATAAAGGGGTCCCCACAAACTTCTGTAACCAGCCTTTCCAGCCACAGGTTTCCTGCTTTGCTACTTCTTAGCTGTAACTGGTGTTCCCATGGAGGAGCTTTCTCAGGAGATTTTGACCCACACAATCATTACAGACAGAGTTTTGAGACATGAAGCCAAGGGAGCCTCAAACATTTTCTGAAACCAGTAGCAACAGTTCTACCCAGTCAAGAGATGAATCCTAGAGAAAAGTAAGGAGGCTCCAGACTCCGGCACTGGGGCTGTACCATTTCAGCTCTGGAGTGGCAAGAGCAGGCAAGGAGAAACGCCCCTCTAAGGTTACAGTGAGAAGTTCCTCCCTCCCTCCCTCCCTTTGCAGGCACATGTTAGTATCTTAAGTTCTACTGGTTTGTACAGTTCTTCCACCCCTGTTCAGCCCCTGTTCACCTTATCTGTGTTCCTCCTAGAATGTTCTCCCTTCTCCTGATCTCTATTGGTCCTGATTTGCTGCATTGCTCCACCCCTGTTATCCTATTTTTGGTTTCCTGCTTGGCTGCCCTCCTCTGCACCACTTTTCCCTGTCCCTACTGGCCCTTCACCCTCAGGCCCGCCTCTCCTATTAAACCTCATTTAACCTTGTGCCATCGGCCCAGTTTTGTCTTTGTTCCTGGACTCCCTCTGAGACCCAATAAACCTCCCCTCAGATTTCCATACAAAGACCTGGCCTTCGCCTGTTTTGTCAGCCAGATTTTGTTTTTGGCAAGTGTGCTCTGGGCTCTGAAAGCACAGGTCGTTCTCAGAGGAAGCCATTGAAGCGCACTGCTTCAGGAAAGGACCAGCTTGTCACCAGTGCACCAGCTGGCACAGCCAGGAGCAATAGGACATGGATGTCCTGAATCTACCACACCACCTCACCTGTCCTTGAACTCAGCAGACAGGCTCCAAAACTCACCAACATCCACTGAAATCAGCACTTGAAGCACAACACTCACGAGTTTATTTCATGGTTGATGCCAGGCAATGCCCACTCTGCTTTTTGGTTAAAAATCAGGACCAATGAACTCTGCCTTCTGTTGTGTTCCCAGGACTGCCACTGGCTCTGCTCTACACATCTCAACAAGAGACACCTGCCCTTGCTCAAGGACAAAGCTGCTTATGCAATAACATCCCATGACCAGTTTGGGGGAGGGACAGAGGAGAATCAATTATTTGATGGTGGAAGGTTCCCTCTTGATTTCCAAAATAAAAAAGCAGTACTTTTCCTGCAAAAACAAAGCCAGCCTAATTGTTTCTCTACTATGGGCAGACCTACTCACCACTTTTCTCTTGCTAAGCAATAACTTCCGTGTTCTTTTTTATCCATCTGCCTTATCTCATTGGTATAATCGACTGCAGATTGCTTTCATTTCTTTACTGCCTTGATCCAGGGCCTCCCAACAGCAACAGCCTAGCTCCAAATCTCCAGTGCAGCCAGCATCAGCCTTTCCTGTTTACACTACATCATCCTACCAGCACATGGCTCAGGCTAGCAGGGACAAACCCTTGTGCTGCTGTAGTCCTGAGGACTGAGTTCTGCCTCACCTTTTATCACCCCTTCTCCCTTTTGCTGGGCCAGGATTATCTCTTGCAATGGCACCAGCCCACAGGATCAGCCCTTTCCTGGCTGTGGAAAGGAGGTACCAGAGCACTCTCTGCACAGGAGTTGGGAGCACAGCTTGTCCCCCACAGCATGGCCATGAGAAGTGAGGAGAGGCTGCTGCTGCCCATTCGGGATGGATTATTAAGGGAGGTTTTTAAAAGCACTGCTGCTGCTGCCAAATCAGCCAGGCTGGCCCATCTCCAAAGTCCTGGGGGCCTTGCTGGGTGTTCAGGTGGGACATCCCAGAGCATCTCCTGGCCAAAGCTGATCCATCCTACTGCCTGCTATGGCCCAAGGCAGAGGGAGATCCCTGCAGGGAAGTGTCCTTCCAGCTCCCAGGTACACACAGGAGAGCAGGCACTCCCCCCCACCCCCGCCAGGATCAGAGCAGAGATTAAGATCTCAGGCAGCACCTTTTTTCTCTTCTTGACCCCAAAATGAGGTAGGTGGGGGATGTCCCAGAGACAGCTACAGATGTGCCCAGCAAACTCCCAGAGTCCTTACTTGATTGTCAGGATTGCAGACGTGGGAGACCCAGCCACAATGAACTGGAATTGTTCCTCAAAGTTCCCCAGTATGTTGGCATTGAAGGAGATCTGGATGGTCTGGATCCCACCTGGTGCAATGGTGCCCTTCTCAGGTGCAAACTTGAAGCAGTAGCCCACATTTGCAGTTGTATGGATATAGGTGAAGGGAGCATCAATGGGTGCTTGGTTAATCAGTTGCACCTACAGCAGCAAGAAAGCAAAATAGAAACACATGTGGAATCTTCCTTTCTTGGGAATTATTGTCTAATGACACAATTAACACCCAGAAAAGGCAGAAGATGCTTTGTGCTACTGAATGGCAGAAGTCAAAAAAATACAACAGGACAAGTTCTGCCTTTGGGTTTTCATGCAAAGCAGTGGTAACTCCACATAACCAGGGTCACCCTGGGGTTATCCCATGGACACAGAGCAGTCCACCTCTGGTCAGCTTCACCACGCTCATTCACACCTGGCCCTGAGAGCAACATGGGGTTACTGCAGCTGCACAGTGCATCACCACAGAGCTGCTGCTGCCCCAGTTAGCACAGCTCCAGCAGTACCACCTACTCATTCACCTTTTCCCATGTCATGGAAACAACACATTGATAATGAGGCATCAGCATCAAAATGTATAGACAGCACCACCTTTTGATAAGAAAACTTAGCATGTCTTTCCCTTCCACAGCCAAGCTCTTGAAAATGTCTGGCATGATGTAGTGCCTCATTTTTTACCTCAGTTGTTCTCTATTTTTTTTTTTCTTTTGCAAACTTGACACTATTGTGGGGGAGGAAAAAAGGTAGAAAAATCCTTTGCTTTATTTCCAGGAACACTCTTCTCTTTCTAGAGTCAGAGTTGCACCACGGCTGAAGTGTGGTGAGGAACTGGTCAGCAAGGGAAGAACTCCCAAGCCCTTTGCAAGGGCCAGTACTGAGCCAGGAGGCTGGATGGCTTTCCTGTGACTTCCAGGAATAGGCAGGAGACACTTGACTGAAAATTGTTTGCCATGAAGCTCAAATGTAGCCAGTTTGTTCCAGCTGCTTCAGAACAGCTCAGTACAAAGATGCCTTGTGTCTGGAGCTGCCACAAAAGCCTCTGAACATGCAGCTTTTTGACCCAGTGTTGGTTTCATATGCCACGGGGGTGTTCTGCAGGAAGCCTCCCAGCTGATCCCCAAGGAAGACTGCCCAAAAGCAAGGATTGGGGTTTCATGAACCACAGACACACTTTTCAAACCCCCCCCCGTGATTTGACTAGTACATCAAATATCCCCTGCTCACAACTGCCCAAGTTGGCAGGAATTCCACAAGTCCACCAGGCTTGCTGCTGCCTCAGGAGCCATCAGGATCCATCCCTAGCCCTGCTGCTCACCTCATAGACGTAGGGAGTGTTGAGTAAAATGTTCCCAAGGTTGAGTGTACGATTGCTGAGTTCAACCACGGGTCCTTGGCCTTCCCCTCTGAGGCGCAGGGGCAGCCTGCTCTCACGGCCTGGGGAGAGATGTGCATTTCAGTGCAATAATTCCCTCTGTTATGCTGGATTTTCCAGGCTGCCTCAATGCTAGTCCCTGACTCTGAGATAGATGCAACCAGCTCCTGATGCTGCAGGAGAAGATATGGACCCTTCTCTTCCCTCAGAAGATATCCCTTGGAGCTAACCCATGCCTTGGGCTGCTTTCCAATTTTAGCCACCAGTCTGCTGGGTTTAAAACATCTCTGATGTCTTGTAGTTACAGACCAAGAAGTAATGGGTAAAATCGAAAGAAAGAAAAATTTAGGTTAGATATTAGGAAGAAATTTTTTACTGTGAGGGTGGAGAGACACTGGAGCAGGTTCCCAGGGGCGCTGTGGAGGTTCCAGCCCTGAAGTGTTCAAAGCCAGGCTGGATGGGGCTTGGAGCTACCTGCTCTAGTGGGAAACGTCCATGCCCAGGGCAGGGGGCTTGGCACTAGATGATCTTTAAGGTCCATTCCATTCTTTACATACTATGATTCTATGGTTTCCTTCCTGTGCACTTAGAGGAGCTTTGAAATCCATTCACTGATGGCACAAAGCTCATAAAAGAGTTTGGCAATTGCCAGACTACCTGGCCCAGTAGCACAGACTTTCTTGGCAAAGTCCTCAACTTCTGACACCCAGCACTGTGTTCTGTTTCCACAGACAGAGCTGCAAGGTGACAATTCCCACACAGGGAGAAAGAAGGAGGTGCTGGCCAAGAGTGGTGCTTCCACAAACACCCTGGGTTCAGTGGGGCTCAGTCACCTCTGGTCTGGTGGTGTCTGGGCAGAGGGATGTGATCCAGGGTCAGGGAGCACGTTTCTAACTCAGCTCCCACCACCTGATGATGGATCCATGTCAAATGGACCCATCCTGGAGGTCAGTGGTCTAGAGGGGCTTAGTGCTGGTTCACTGAAGCTGTTCTGCTCTATAGCTCTTTGGCCTTTGTGGAAATGCTGGCAAAGTCATGGATGAAAACTTCTCCCTGCACTGCCTGGGTTGTTCTGGGATCAGTAATCCAGACACAGGTGTTCTGAGCCCTGGCCTTGCATGAGAGATTCCCTGGAAGCTGCAGGGCCAGTGGGGATGTGCCAGCACTGCCCTGCTGAGCAGGGACTCTTCCCAGCAGTTACAGGGGAGCCCAGTGGGCTCAGGCTTGCACCATGGCTTCACTGTGGGTGAGAGAAGCAGGGCAAAGCTGTACCTGAGATGTTGCAGTAAGCCACACTTTGATACTCTAGTTCTTCTAGGGGTTTAAAGGTCACCTTGATTTTGGCACAACGATTAGGCGCGATCTCTCCCTCCTAAAACAGAAAGAGACAGCAAAACATTAATCTTCAAACTTCACATTTCTTGTTTTCAACCACAGTCCTGTAAGCCTTTATTTGGAGCATCAATGATGAGTGAACAACACAAGGAGCCCAAGGAAACACTCCAAACCCAGCTCAACACACTGCTGGAAGCTCTTAATGCTCAGCTGATCAGCTCCCATTCTCCACAACATTCCTACTGCTCTCACACAAGCTCTTGGTCACATCATGCTGCTGTCAGTTACAGGGCTATGGAACTGCCATTGTGCACTGGTGGCTCTTCTCAAGAAGAGAACGTGATCCCCTTCCTTGGAAACAAAAACATTAGTTTAACCTGTTTTGAAAGAAAGCAGAGATTGGGATTATTCTAGGGTTTATTCCAAGATGAGAAGGGATTTTGCACTGTGCAGACGCCATCACCTCTCACAATGCCAAAAGAGAGAATCAGGGCTCTGGTTGATGGGAGAACGTGGGGTTTGCTTTCATAAACAGCAGAGGAAAAGGTTTTCTGTCCCTGTGTGCAAGAGAACTCAAAAGGCCCATTTAAACCTTTCACCCTTGTGTCCAGGCTCACAGATGACACTGGAAGGGAGACTCAGAAATAGTGCAAGTCATGGTTACAGGAAGGGATTGGCATTTCTTAACCTTGGGCTGAATTTGGCCTCCTTTTCCCAGTGAACCACTGCATGCTTCAGGTCAATATGTGACCTGGCAGTGCTCCAACACCCTCTGCTAAACCCCACACACCACGTGCCAGGAAAGCCCCTACCTACACTAACTGGTTCCTGTGGACACTGCAAGGACACACACAGAGTGCCCTTGAGCTTGAGCCCTTGCAGCAGAGCTCGGCTCTGTCAGGCTCCCAGTCCTGCCTTGAGCCTGCAGGGCAGAAATGCTTTTAGCAGCGAGCTCTGCAGCCACCCCAGAAACTTGATGTCTTCCCTCTCAGCACATGGAGCCAGCTGAGGATCTGCTGAGTGACCACATCCGGGAGGGTGGGGGGGAGGAGGAAGAGGAGGAGGAAGATGATGAGGTTCTCAGCTATCACTTACCATTGGCTCAATGGAAAAAATGTCATCGGAGAACAGCATGGGGTCTTCTTGCACCTTTGCCATCTCCTGCTCTGTATTTTCCTCCCCAATGGAGGTTTCCAGCGGCGCCTCGCTCAGTGGCTGCAGCAAGTAGCACTGCCTGCAGCCACAGGGAGAGACAAAGCCAACAGATCATTTAATAAGCCACATACTTGCACAGAGAAGTGTGAGCGCAGGAGAGCAAAGCACTTGGGGAGGAGCAGCAGCAGCTCCCCAGTAAGTGCTGACTCCAAGCTTGGGGATCCAAATGGATCAGAGGATAACTTGTTCACTGGCACAGCAAATAGTTTTATTCCATGCTTGGAAGCTCAGGAGAGTTTTGGAAAGCCAGCATCCCTCAAAAGAACCTCCTGGCTCAAAGCCTCTGCTGAAACTGAGGGAGAATCCACCAGCCACCTCAACTGGCTTTTGCTACCACTGAGCTGCTTAGGAGAGGCAGATGAAGATCACGGAGCACCCACTGCACGACTTCCCTGGGAAGGGGAGACAAAGCTGGGTTGCAGCTACATGTTACCAGCATCACTCTTTGTTTCTTCCATTTCAGACCTGCCCTGTTCCCTACTCTGTCTTTCACAAGAGCATCTGAGAGCACTTCCAAAGGAAAACAATTAATTCAGACATCACATGCTCACATCCCTTCAGTGACATTCAAGGTTTTAGATGGATGAAAAAAGGCTCTGGGAGGGGGAGGGACTTTGTTGTGCGGGAGGAAGACAGCAAACTCCTGGAGAGACCTTTTCATGATGCAGAGCTTTTTGGATGGATCCTGCATTATCTCCTCTCATAAAAAAGTCCTCTCTGCTCTGAGATCTCAAAAGCTTCTGTGACAGCAGGACAGTAGCCTTGGAGCTAAAACATCCCTAAGACTCGAAGTAAGGAAGAACAAAATGTCCTGGTGACAGTCTAACTGGCAGGAAGACAGATGCAATTGGGAAAAAAACACAAAACCAAAACCAGTACGAAGTTTTCCTTGGGGAAACCTAGTTGCTTCGGAGGGGAAAATGGATCATCTGGGTTCCAGGCTGAGTCGGCCATGTGGGAAAAAAATGGAAATAAACATCCCAGGGAAGTAGCCAGAGAAGGCAATGGGATTTTCTTTTAACACAGACACCTTATGTGGAAGTCAGACATTGTGTAAGTAGATAGAGAACAGTGGAAAACCAAGAAGCCCAGGGCACTAAAGGACCCTCTTGCCACCATTCAAGTGGGCGAGGGTCGATTTCCTGCTCCTTTGCAGGCGATTTAAAATGGCTCTGGGGAGTGCGAGCAACCTGGCCCGAAGGAAACAGGAGCTTGCCATGGCAATGTGGGCGCAGCAGTTTTGGCACAGCAGTTTTGGCACAGCAGTTTTGGCATGGTGGTTTTCACACAGCAGTTTTGGCACAGCAGTTTTCACGTGGCATGGTGGTTTTCATATGGCATGGAGGCTTTCAAACGGCAGTTTTGGCACAGCAGTTTTCATGTGGCATGGTGGTTTTCATATGGCAGTTTTGGCACAGAGGCTTTCACACGGCAGTTTTGGCATAGCAGTTTGCGCGGCGTTTTTTCAGTTTTTGCACAGCAGTTGGTGCAAGCAGGCTTAGAAGAAAGGGTGCAGCCATCCACCCTCCTTGTGTAGTGCGTTGTGGATTTTAGCTGGTTGTGAGGTGATTGCCTTTTTTTTCTTTCTTTTTTCTTTCTGCTTTTTTCTTTTTATTCCCCAGCAATGGCTTACAAGTGACCAAAAGCCATTGCTGCTGCTGCCAGCGAGAGTGTACTAACTCAAGCAGAACCCCCCAGGAAGGACACAGCTGTCCTGGCCCCTGGCTGCAGGGAGGGTCTGAGCCTGGTGTTAATATCAGAGACTAGTGCAAAAGACACCTGCGTGCAGTGTGAGCAGGTGAGTGATCTGCTCTGTCTGGTGGCAGAGCTTAAGGAAGAAGTGCAAAGGCTGACGAGCATTAGGGAGAGTGAAACGGAAATTAAGTGGTGGAGTGACACCCTTCCAACCCTGAGGGGAGCTCAGCAAGAGTCAGAGGAGCCCTGCCCTTCTTGTGATCAGGCAGAAGGAGAAGACCTGGGAGACAGTGGGAAATGGAAATGGGTCTCTACTGGGGAGGTAATAAAATTCCATCCTGACCCCCATCGCCTTCCCAGGTGCCCTGACAGAATAGGTATGAGGCCCTGGATCCAGATGACACTAAAGAAAAATTCTGTCTGGAGAGTGTCCCAGTTGCACTTTGTCTGTCAGACAGATCACAGCCTCAAGTATTGAGAAGAAAAGAAGGGTAGTGGTAGTAGGGGGTTCCCCTCTAAGGGGAACTGAGGGCCCTGTATATTGACCGGATCCATTCCACAGGGAAGTCTGCTGCCTCCCTGGGATCCAGGTACTGGATATCACCAGGAGATTCCCAAATAACTAATGAACTTCATCTGTTCACCACTGTCTGGGTACAGTGACCGTGAGGTCTCAATATTTGGTGAAACAAGGAGGGGCATCAACAAAACTTCCACTCTGGACTTCTGGAGGGCAAACTTCAGCCTGTTCAAGTGACTGGTTTGGAGAGCATCTTGGGAAACAGCCCTTAAAAACAAAGGGGTCCAGGAAAGATGGACATACTTCAAGAAAGAAGTCTAGAAGGCAAAGGAACAGACTGTCCCTGTGTGCTGAAAGATGAGCTGACAGGGAAGACAAGCAGCCTGAATGGGCAAGGAGCTTTTCAAGGAACTAAGGGAAAAAAACAAAAGGGGGTATCACCTTTGGAAAGAGGGGCTGGCAAGTCAGGACATGTTTAAGGACGTTGCCAGGTCATGTAGGAAGAAGATTAGAGAGGCAAAAGCCCAATTAGAATTGAGGAAATCCAGTCATTTCCCAAAATGCCATCCTTGGTTGGAATATGGAACTGGAATGCTAAGTGCTGAGCTCCTGAAGCCCAGGACACAGACTCTAGTGCCGGGGATGGTTTACTTGGCCTAAAGCATTCAAAAGCATCAACACCCCCCTGAGGCCATACGTTAGTTTCAGTCTTGGGCCATGTATCTCACTGAAATGCATCTTTCAAACCAACCTCCTCTTCTCTTCGGCCTCATCTTCCTCAGTACGAAAAGCCTTCCACTGGAAGTGGGCTGTGATGTTACTCCTGTTTTTGATGAGCACGGTGGTGTAGTTTGACGTGGTGATGAAAGTCTTCCCAACCTTCACGGAGTTAGTGCTCAACTCAAGGGCAACATCTGCAGCTTCTCCGAGAAGGTTTGTGTGGATACGTCTTCCACCTGGAACAAAGCAAAGAGAGTCTTTGCTCAGCCCAGTTGCTGATGGAAGCACAAGGAACAGAGCAAACCACAGGTTGCACAAGAAAGTGTCACAGCTTTTAGCTGAATGAGCAGTTCTGTGGATCAGTACATTTATCACATCCTGACAGCTCTGCCTGTGCAGCGTGAGGATGTCCTGGGCACCTCCTTAAACACCTTATTTCTGAGTGTGTCTGTAGAGATCTGGCCCCAAGGTGACAATATGTACAATGAGACTGGTCAGATGTGCTCAGATGAGCCACTCATCACTGGGATTTCTGCATCAAAGTCCTTCCTTCAGGTGCAGTGAGGAGCCCTGTTCAGTCCTGGCTTGCCCAGGGTCTCCCCTGGGCATCCCACGAGACTCCTGTCTCTCCTGATCCCTTGGATCCCTTGTTGCTGACAAGCAAATATGCCTGGGGGCATGTGGGCAGAAAAAGGAGGCCCAGAGGGACAAGTGAAGTGACAGCCCACAGCAGGAGGGGACACAGGTGAGGAACACAACCAGCTGGCTCTGCAGTGTGACAAACCTCTACAAAATGAACACCAGGAAAATCATCATCGTCTTCCTGTCCAGACCCACAGCCACATCAGTCTTGAAATATTTTATATTGTTCTGATCTCAAAAACCAAGCTGGAGCATTTAAAATTAAATAAAAAGGGGACAAAGGAAATATTAATAAGTACAGAGAAGCTTCTATATGAAGATTGAATGGGATTCCTCAGTCTAAAAATCAAATGGGAGACAGATGTGAGAGATTTGCAACAGCATGAACAGTGTGGGAAATGGGGAAGAGGAAAAATTTGTCTTGATTTGTCACCAAACAGGAACTCAAGGGCCCGAAAATGTTATTAAACAGAAACTACATATATGTGTAGAGGGCAACACAGAAAAAGGGTCTGTGACCATTGGCTAATGGAGAAGCAGCATACAGGACAGAGGTGTGCAAGAAAGACATTGCATTGGAGAGAGTCTGCTGGAGACCTCACACCTCACAAACAGCACTGCTCAGCAATGAAATAAAACTTCACCCAGGCACAGCCACACCATAGTGGAGAATCAGGGTTCCTCCTTCCTCCACTCAGCAACTCCCAGCAAAACAGGATTCCAAAAATCTTAGCCCTGATAGAGGGGATCCACTTTATCAACCCCCTGAACACCAATGAGTCCTCAGTTTTCTTTGGGGTCAAGCTGTAACAGGGGAGGTACACCTCGAGGGAACTGAGGGGGATGGGACAGCAGGGAGTGATGGTGGAGAACTGTCCTGTGCCCCGTGCAGTGCCCAGCACTCACCTGGGTTGCAGCACACTTCCAGGGACCCCGAATGCTCACCAGTTGTCAGCGGGTGAAATCCCACTGTCACCTGCATGGTGTCACCAACGCCCAGAGTTCCGCTGGCTGGAACCACGGAGAAAGGACTGCAACACAAAGACAGGGATCAGGACTCAGGGGCACATCTGGGGATAATTCTTCTTCTGCAGTGCAGGTCACTTCAGCTCGCTTGGGCAAGCAGGGAGCAAACAGATCACAGTCAACAGAAGACAGACAGAACAGACAGGATCAGAAACAGCTACTGACCCACTTCTGAGGAGATCCAGCTCTCAGAAGATCCTGTGGGATAAAATGACCTCATCTCCCCCATACTCTGCATCCAGCAAGATCCTCGCATCTCTCTGCAAGGAGACTCAAGGGTCCAACTGCCAGCAATCCCATCAGAGAATGGTTTGTGAAGAGCACAGAGAGAGTTAAGAGTTATCTGCATGCACAACTTGACACTGACTGCCTCAGGAACTTCCCTTTTGCTGCTGCCTGTAAACCTCATCTCAAGAGATGCAAATGTTAGGGCACTACCTGTCCTGTGAGATTACAGCCTAGGAATCAGACAGGGAGAAGGAACTTTTCCTTGAAGACCAAGAAATAATGAGTGTCGAATTTACAGTGTTGTTCTGTGGTTTATTTTACCTTGATAACATCCTGATTTAGCCTGAAAAGGGCAAATTTTATCAGCATTTCAGTGAAAGCTGCTCTAAGCAAAGGAGCAATCAAAACTCTGAAAGAGTACAAATGACGTGCTCCCACATCTGCCCCAGGGTGATGCCAGGACTGCTGCAGGTCTCTGCTGGGGCTTGGGGTGGGCAAGGCACAGGATTTTTTTCTTATTCTTTTGCCAGAAGTTTCACCAGAACAGAGAAGCTGCCAGTTAAGGGAATCCCTTGCCACACTTCAGCACTACCTTCCATCCCATCCCATCCCATCCCATCCCATCCCATCCCATCCCATCCCATCCCATCCCATCCCATCCCATCCCATCCCATCCCATCCCATCCCATCCCATCCCATCCCATCCCATCCCATCCCATCCCATCCCATCCCATCCCATCCCATCCCATCCCATCCCATCCCATCCCATTCCATCCCATGCCATGCCATGCCATGCCATTCCCTTTCCACTCCTGCCCCATATTACATACTCCTGCCCTCAGATGGCAGGCTGGGAAAAGCAATCCTGGGGGTGACTTCAGGGATTGCCTGAGAAAGAACCTATCTTCTTATTTTCAAATTGTCTGGAGAAGAGGATCCAGCCAAGTTCAGGACTCAATTGTCAGCACTGAAAAACTGAGTGCAAATCAGCCCCTGCATCTCCTACATCCCACCCCGGCCTGTACCCACCAGCCTCCTCTGGTACTGCTGCAGCAGTTATCTCTCACGTAGACCTGGCTTCCCAAGACCCAAGCTCTACAGTGAAACTTGACTCCTCTGAATTTCAGCCAACATCACTAAGCTGTTCCCTGAGCCCATAGATAGAAGAGCTGTGAAGGAGACATCCCTGACACTATAATAACCAAATGAAAACCACTACCAAGAGATGGGGCTGGCAGGCTAAAATTTGGCCCTTTGTCTGTTAATTGTGAGCTGTTCCTTGAGATAGTTCTCATCCTGTTAGATCTGCCCTTCCAGTGAATCACTGCTGCATCTGACAGGCAGAAAAGATAAGGTATGGAGGGGATTTTAATAGGTTGTTTTCTTCTGCTTTTTAACTAGGCCCATTTGTATGTTTGTTTTCTTGTATGGCATCTAAAGACAGGTCCAGATCTCCCAATGGAACCTGGCAGTCCCCAGACACTGGTCTTGCTTTGAGCAGTGTCTGCTCAGATGGTTTCCAGAGGTCCCCTCCAGCAAAAGTCATTCCATACTTCTATCTTCTAAATCAGTCCAATTGCTTTTCACATATTCACTAAGTGTCTCATATTTCCTATACACCTGTGCATACACCTATGGGCATGTGGTGTATTGATAGGCATTAGAGGAGCTCACCCTCTATGGAAGTTCCCAGTGAAGAATTCATGATCTTTCAGCAAACATTTTACACAAACCAAAATGAAGAACCAGCAGAAATACAGGAA
Organism: Luscinia megarhynchos; assembly: GCA_034336665.1. NCBI lineage: Eukaryota > Metazoa > Chordata > Aves > Passeriformes > Muscicapidae > Luscinia > Luscinia megarhynchos. Next base: position 19,148,780 of record CM067574.1, on the reverse strand, counting down.
CTTCAGAGTATTTAAAAAGAAATCTCAAAGAAAGGGGGCAAGCCTTTATTTAGATTTAAATCACCTGTTTGAAATTTTAAACTGGCTTTCAAAGGTTTGTCATAGAACAGAAGAGGTGACTGATGCCCTCAGCTGACAAGGGAAATCAGATCAGCTTTAAGTAACAGGAACTGCACCAGCTGCCCACAACACAGCTCATGTTGGGCATCTGATGCAGGGATCACTGCAAAGCCATGTGCCTGTGGCCTCCCAGAGAACGGCTCTGTTTGGCTGACAGTGGTGAGTAACCATTTCAGAAGCTGCTTGTGCCCAGGAGGGTGCAAGCCAGCTACCAACATGTTCCAGCACCCTCCAGGAAATCTGGGACAGAGAAAGCTCAAAGGCTGCATAAATCCTGCATAAACCATGAGAAGCAACAGCAAAGCCCACATGTCCTGCCCATTTCCAGCCAGGGCTGCAGGGCAGCAGCTGCCATGCTCTGTTTCTTTTGTTGCCCTTACCAGCTCTGCTATCACCCAAAGGAGTTTTGCACAAGGACAGATGAGCTGCCTCACCTCTGGGTGCTCAGCTGGTAATGAGCTTCCCGGTTCCCGACATTGCGAAGCAGCACAGTCTTCTGGGTGCTGTACTTGACCGGGCACTGCGAGAAGTCCAGCTGCTCAGGGAACTCCAGGATGGCTCGGGCTGCAATGGCCCGAATTGGCACAACCACCTGCTCCCTTGGAGTGAGGCAGACGAGCTGGTGGGAATAATTCTGCAGGAAAACAAACTAGCTCAGCACAGGGCATTTAGTGCCATCCCCATGGCAGAAAAAAACCCCATTTCCTATAACCCTTCAAGGGCATTAATTTACCTATTCCACCCCAAAATGAACACTAAGTTCTACTAATAGGTCATATTTTAAAGGCACCAGTGCACTTTGCAAAACCTGTCTCAGTGGCACTGACCTGTCTCTTGTGTCACTTGGGTCATACAGAGAACTGCCCTAGGCCACCACAATTTTTACTCTAAATTTTAATGATGTTAAATAATTCCTAAGTCACTTCTAAGGAACATGGAGCTAGGGAATACAGGACATTCCTCTTTAGGTTTCTATATTCCCACTGTTTGAGAATAGGACAAAGTGTTAAACTGACTCTAAGCAACAAAAGGAAGATGACAAAACAGCTGCACGCAAAGAGCTCCCGCACCTCTGGCCTGGTGTAGAAACATCACTTGGCTCAGAACTCCCCTCTCACTTTGCCTCCCCGACCAAGTCAGGAGAAGAACAGTGCTAAGAGATAGCAGGATGCTGTTGGAAGGAGCCTCTCTCTTTTCCCCTCGTCCCTTCCATGCCATGTCCTAAACCCTTCTGTATGAAGAAGCCTCCAGATCACAGCACTGACCCTCCAGATCACAGCACTGAGATCAGACTTGCCAGGGTCTCAGCACTGGTATGCAGACCTCCACACAGAAGCTCGTTTCCCATGGAATGGGTGCCAGTGAACAGAGCAACCACAGTGACAGGCATGAAGACAGGGCCACAGCAGTGTCACTGCCCCAGGCTCTGGGGTCACAGGTCTGCCTGCAGGTGGTACTGCCCTACACAAGCTCTTTCAAGCAGGCGTCCAAGTCCTCTGCAGCTCACCAGCCTCCTGCTGACTAAGGGCCCCTAGAGCTCAGTGTGCCTGGGCCAGGCTGGGCTCATGGGCAAAGCACATCCTCTGCCCTGGCCTTGCAGCTGTATCATGCTCAGTTGGGCTCTGGGACAGCACAGCTGCAAGGCTGGAGAACAGAGGGTGTGAAAAAGCACCATCTTTGCTCCAGCCCAGGGTGAGGCAGGGAAGCTGTTGCCAGTCAGGAAGGAGAAAAGTTCTCTGACCTCTTTGTCCCTCTGCTGTTTTCCATATAATTAAACCCTTTCCACTGTACCTAGAGATGGCCGAACATCTATCAACACCCCTCTGTCACGTCCATACTGTTCCCTGTGCATCTTCCCTCGGGAATGCTCAGCAATGTGCAAGGAGGGCAGGCAGAGCCTGTCAGGCCGGGCCGCAGTGCCTGACAGCACGAGCCAAGGTGTGACTGGCTGCAGGCTGCCTGCCCACAGCCTGGAGCCAAGCTCACAGCATGGAATGGGCCGTGCCCAGAGTGCAGGGAAAACAATGGCTTTGGAGATAATTCTGTTGTGGCTCCTCCAGTCTCACCTTGTTCTTCTTGGGGGTGAAGCGGATGCGCACAGGGGAGGACATGCCCGGTGGCATGATGTGGTGCACATCATTGGGGCACAGCAGCTCGAAATAAGGTGATTTCTCCATGGACACCTTCACCAGCCGAGGAAACTGCAGCAAAGACATGAAACAATGACTTTGCAACTTGTGGAAACAGGACAAGAGGAGACCTGTCCGTGCCCTGGTGACATCCTTCCTCGACCCCTTTTCCAAAGCACTTTCAGCTGTGGAGGTACACGCACATCATTCACAAGGGTGAACTTGAATCCCTTCTGTCTGGGTCCAGCATTTTGGCCAGGGGCACTAGGGCAATGCCTGGTGGGAAGGAAGGGCCGAGCAGGTCAGCACCAGCAGGATGGAGACAGAGCCCCTGAACCAAGTCATCTATCTGCATATTCAACAAGGCCAAAAAACCTGCTGGCTTCTGCCTGCACACAGCCACGCAGTCGTGTTCCAGAGGGGGAATGTGCTACCTGAAAGCAAAACAGCACATTTTCCTGGGGGAAAGAAGAAATTCCCTTCTAGCAGATCAGGTTTGGGTAGGGCAGTTCTGGGGATACAGTCATTTAGGCAGACCAGCAAGAGAGGAGACCAAACATTGTGGCCTTACTGGGAAAAAAAGCAAACCTGAAAAGCAAAGGAAGGAACACAGCAAGACAATCCCTAGAACAAGGAGATGGCAAAGAGAATTTAAATGGGCAGTAAAGCAGCAAGGAAGAATCCTAGAACGATGAGAGCAATCAGCTTGCCAAAGGTGACAGAAACACAGACAGGCTGTGCCTATCAACCATGGGCTTCAAAGGCATTTTCTGCCTGGAGAAACATGACCAGCACTGACTCACAGTGTGCTTCCAGTATTAAAAGCCAATCTCGGCTCTCTGAGGGTTCTTGCTGCCTGTGCAGGCAAGCTGGGCTGCTGGGCATTCCTGACATGTTCTGCCCTCTGGAATACACAGACACAGCAAACGTGCATTTTCTAGCACATAGATATCAACCCTGAGCACCAAAATGCTCTCAAAAAGTCTAAACCAGAGGATTTTGAGACCCTCCTGTCTCTTGCCACCAGCCCACTCTTGGCACAAGCCTCATTTGAGAAAATGTTTCCCTGACTGAAACTCAAATGGTCTCAGTTTTCCTCCTTACAGTGGAACACAACTGCTGACATTTTTCAACTTTTCACTCTCAACTCTCTTGGGAAACAGCAAAGCAATCACAATTTCTTTCAAGTGAAGGTGAAAACCTCCAGGAGCACGTGGCTTGGGATGTGTTGTGGTTCCCCAAAGGGAAAGCAGAGCACCATGTTGCTTTTGGAAAACTTAAGCAGAGGCGTATGAAGCTTAGCAAGAGCCTGAAGTGGCAGCTAAAGACCTCCTGCTGCTTCTGCTACATCAATCTGATTCCAGAGCTGTTTCACAACACTTCTCCTGCAGAGCCAATGCCATTAAGGATAAGTGATTCCAGCATAAAATGGAGAAGACTCAGCCTCTGAGCTTTGACTGTGAGCTGCACAAAGGGAGCCAAACAGGCTGAGAGAGGCAGAGATTCCTACTAGGAACCAAGATTAGCCAAGAAGACACAGGATATGGTATCCACCCAAGGCAAAGCATGAGAGCAGGTAAGAACTGTACAGCCCTCAACATTCCTATCAATCCAGAGCTTTCAAGAGAAGGGAACTCATTTGGGATAGGTGCCATCAATGCATGGCCAAAATCAGGGGAGAATTCCCAGCACAGGAAGATTTCCACCATCTTGCAGAACAAAGGTGGCGAGACATTTTCTTCTGGATGTCCTGCAGCAGATAAATTGCTTTGCTGTACATTATGGGAATTACACCACTCTCCTCTTTCAGCACAGCCTTAAAGCTCCACATCCCAGCACTTACCTTGTCCTTATTTATGAAAAACAGTTGCATTTCAGAGACCTCATTAACGTCGAAGTTCTGAAATACAATCTCTGGTGGGGAAACCTGGAACAAGCTCTTCTTCTGGGGAACTGGTGACAACTGGAGAGGCAAGAGAGAGCAGGGAGAGGTTCAGCTGCTGGAAGGAAGATTCATGAAGGAGAATCTTACACTGATCCCCAGTGAAGTACACACTCTGGCTGAGCACATGTACCCAGGCCACATTGGGGAAACAGTAGCTCACCCACCTCTGCTCTGAGCTGATCATGAGTGCTGGGCCACACAGAGGAGGCTCAAGCCAAACTGCTCTTCTGGCATAGATTTCTCCAGGTTTCCTCTCCAGAATGCCAGGCAGCACTTACCTTAAGCACAGCTCTGTGCCCACGTGGTCACAGAGCTCTGGGGCACTGACTGAGCACTCATGGGAGTAAGTAAAACCCACGAATTTACATCAGATCCCTCAAAAACAACTTGGGGATGTCCTTTACTCTGAGAAACCGAGGCCCACACAACTGCAAGTATCTTTTTTCATCTAGAAGTTAGACATCAGTCAGAAGAGAACAATACCAGAGGAGGCGTGAGAAATGAGGTGATATTTTGCTGAAGCCAGAAGATTATGAAGTGAAAGAGTGAAAGTTGTTGATCCTATGCGTTGTTTGTGGTTTGGATTTGTTCTGGTTGCTTTGTTGCATGTTGCTGAGCTGGGAGAGGGACAGAGTTGAAGACCTGACCAAAAGGAAGTAGCATGAGAGGGGAGGGGGACAGAAAAGTTGGTGGACGGGAGAGAATGTGAGTTCCCCAGTACCCATCCCATGGGAAAGGGGCAGGGACTGCTCTGGCAGGGTGTGAAGGGTATAGAAAGATTGCCATTTTCTTGGAGGGTGTGTTTGTTTGTCCCGGGGGGGAGGGAGACACACCTGGCTCAGCTGCATCATTACTAATAAACAGTTTTCTTTTGCTTTGATGATTTTGTCCCCTTTACCTGTATTTAAACATTAGTGCGTTTCTAACAGAGGTAAAGGCAAAAATAAAGTAACACAGAAGTTGGGGAAAAGACAAATGAGGTGAATGCTGAATGAAGATAAGGTTCAGTTCTTTTATGGTAAGAGTAGAGTTGGTATCTCCTTTTTCTATGAATGAGTGAGTGCTTTCTTGTAATCTATTACTGCTGTCTTATTTTATATCATTGTAGAGGCACGTCTGTAGGAGACAACAGCAGCAAATGCTTCTGGAGCAGACAGTGCTTTGACAAAACTCTCCCCTGCTTTGTCTGCCTTCTCCAGCCACACTGCTGTCACCCCAGACACAGGGATGTCTCCTGTGTGACTTCACAGGAGACACAATCTGCTTAAGGCAGTGGCTGCAGCACACTTGTCCCTTAGTTGTGCCCCTCTCTGAGGTGCTCCTAAGGTCCCTCTTCAGGGCAATCCTTAACCAGTGTGTTACATGTCTCTTGCTGCCGATTTCCTGCTCAACAGCCCACCTCAGTCACCTACCCGCTTAGACAGGGATTTATACTGAGCCCGTCCTGCAAGAAAACCTTTAAACACATCGCTAAGTAGGCACTGATCCAGATAAAGCACATCCATTCCCCTCTGCCCAGGGCAAGTCCCCTGTACATCTGGCAGCCTGCAAAATCTAACACCCCATCAGGGTCCCAACACAGTGTTCCAACCCAAAGCATTAATGCAATTAGTTTTGTTAAATCTGAAGGAATTACTGCAGGTCCTCAGCCTTCAAAGGCCAATGCTGCCACTGTAGAGGGAATCCTATGACCCCAAGCATTTGACGGTGACCCCACCAAAGCAAGAGGTGGCTGTTTCAGCAGGAGAATGGCAAATGGCAATTTTGTGCCTTTGTGTCCTCAGCCTTCCCCCTATTGTTTCAGCAATGGCAGCTGCACTCCAGCAAACCCCAGCAGCTTCAGCTGAGGTTATTTGTGTTGGCTTAGTGCAGACCAGGACTCCAAGTCCACCACTGCCAGCAGTCTGCAATGACAATAGGACCTGGACACTGAGGTATTTTGCTGGAGGCAAGCCTGTCAGAAGCACACACCCTCTTCAAACTTTGCATCAAACAGAAAAGAGCAGGAAAAGGCTACCTTTTGACCAGTCTCACTCGTGTGTGGAAATGGGCCAATTCTGGGCAGAAAACTCGTCCCAGTGCTGGCCTTCTTCACATTGTGAAACTTCTTCCCTAGCAACTTAGAAGGAAGAAGCTGAAAGGCAAAAAAAAAAAACAAACAGTCTCAGAGATGCGCTTGTTCAGAAAGGCTTTACTTGAACAAGTGGCACTGATAAATAATTTGTGATCACATCATCTAGGATGGTTTCTGGAAGCCCTGGAAGTTACCTGCTGAAATACTTAGCATCAGTCAATGAATAATCCAGAGTGCAATGCACACACTCCAAGCACATGGCTCTGTCCCATTAGCTTCTCCGTGATTTGATGGGACATGTTTGGGGATTTCTGCTCTTTGGGCATTTGTTTCCTCTTTAGTGTCATTGCATTGAAGCAGTGACCTTTTCAGAGAGTGGGGAGCAGCTCTCAGAACTCCCCTAACTCCATCCCTGCACAACACTCAAAACTCACAGCGAGGAGAGAGCACTGCTGGGTGAGTCCAAGAGATCCAGGAAAGCAAAGCTGGACCAAGAGTGAGGTGCACAGGAACGTGTCCAAGTTTTAGTTCTCTCTCTTAATTAGCATTTGTGTTCTCCTTCTTGGCTCACAGACCCCTCCACAGAAGAAACCAAAGGGATCTCCTTGACAGAGCCTCAGCAGTGGGGCATCTTCAGTCAAGTGAGCTCCAGACAGGCAGGGACCTTTGTGGCCCTGGCTCCACTGCTGTCTGCAGGGCTGGATCTGTGCCCCACACAGGAGATGAGAGAGAGCAGCTGCTTTGGAACCTCTTCTAGCTGGGACCAGCCGTGTCTCTCAGGGCTTTGGGCAGAGTTTGAGCTTCCCCCCTCCCCCTCAATTGCCCAAGGGCAGATTGGTCAGTGCAGCACAGGTGAGTGTCCAGCCTGACAGAAGGAATTACTGTGACAAAGGGAAAGGGAAAGGAGCACATGCTCAGGGTTTCAGCTTTACATTGGCTGAACCTGGCTTAACTTGGCTCTGGTGGCACAGCCAGGCAAGACGCTGCACTGCCCCTGCAGCAACACACGGTGTCCCTACTGCACCAGGACAGCCCCCACCCACAGGAGCCCGGCACAAAGAGGTGGGGAGGGGCTCTGCAGCTTCACAGTGCTGCTGGACAGCAGGCAGGGCAGGGAGAGGAGGGACACAAGGGGAGTTTCCAGCCTCGACACAGCCCCAGTGGGTACTTACAGTCACAGACTTCAGTGTTTCCCTGGACAAAAGACGAGGTGTCGATGTCTTTTTCGGGGATGTCTTTTTCGGGGATGCAGAAGCCATTTTGGATGGAGGATGTCGCAGATGAGCGACAATTCCTCAACAGAACTGGAAGGAGCAACAGTAGAACTCTGAAAATCCAGAACTCAATTCATGGCAGACTCAAGGGATATACTGGTGCTAAACATTTTCTATTATTTGAAAGCAGCCAAGTGCTTGTTTGGCATAAGTAGCTAGTACTGTTAGGCCTCTAGTTGGACTTTATCTGAACTATATGGCTATATTGTGCAATTTAAAGATGGATCATACTGAAACCTGGAGCTAAACACCTGAACATTAATAATAGTTAGAACAGACAAAGCTGTAGCTTAAATATTACTTTAAAATAGCTAGAGTGGACCTCCTCTTCTTTAGGCTAAACAACCCCTGCTCTCTCAGCTGCTCCTCACAGGACTTGTGAGAGACTGGAATGTTATGGCTAATGGCTTAAATATTGTTATCCAAGACTTTCTTGCTTTATGTGACAAAACTGTATAAAGAAGTTGTGACCACCAACGCCCACCCCTCCCTGAAAATGCCTCCTGACTGAACTTTGGACTGTCAGCTAAGCCACCTAAGGGAACTTGAGACAAGATAACAGTGACACTATTGCCCTATTATCTCAGGTCTGGGGAGAAGTAAACAAGGCTGAGGGAGAAAAACGCATCCACGAGAAAGCCAAACCCAGCAGCTCTCCTGAAAATCAGCTCTGTCTGTGTTCAAGGGGGGGAAGTCACAGCCACAGACTCGTCTGCTGAGGCCAGGTTTGCACACAAACCTCCCATCAAGAGAAGGAGGAGGAAATTTTGGGGATGTGGTGTAACCTCTGGTAAGAGGCAGTGGACACCCGTCCTCTCTCACACAAACTCGAAACCTCCTCACCCCTAGAAGGCCACATCCAGGGGACATTCCCGTGAGGGGCAGCTGAGGGGGTGTCATAAGCCATCAAAGTGCCCCCAGACCCATGCCTGAGGCCTCGCACCAGATGACTGCATGGGATGCAAAGTAACACGACAGATCTGCAAATCCAGAACCCAATTCATGGAAGGATGTATTGGTGCTAAAGATTTTATATTATTCAAAAGCAGCAAGAGACAGAGTCAAATTTGCCTCACCCCAGGGAGGTATGCTGATATTTTCTAGTTAATGATCTCTGTCACTGTTTCTCCCCCCTTCTCAATCCTCCTTTTCCCCCCTCCACTTTTTTTATTTATTTCTCTCTCTCTCTTCCTCACATTTACTGTTACGTAAAATCCAGACTTCTGACTTTGGCATATGCACCTTAATTCAGAGGCATCTCCCTAATAATTTTAGTCACCAGATCATAACAACCCACTGAAACTTGAACAGAACTCATTCACCTTTAAGCAGTTTAATTAATCACTATCGGAAAAAATGACTAGACTAGTATATTTAGGAAATGTTGCATTTCTTCAGTGAAAAAAGCCCCATCAGTAGACAATATATTGCTCATCCACTCAGCTGTACGCGCCACTGAACTGCTGCACCCGCAGACTGGCATTATCACGTCCTGTATTTCCCTTTGGCATTCTCTTTCAGAGCATAGATGTGACCAAACCAAAAAGTACAGCTTTAGTCAATCTTTACCTTCCAACGTAATTCAGGATTCGCTCGCAGAGACCAATGCTCTGAGAACAAATCATTTGGCGATTGTCGCGGTGTAGCCGCTCGCACACGCTCGGGCTGCGAACAGCGCGCCCGGAGCGCGTTCGGCGGGAACTGAGGCCGCGGGGCCGCCGCCGCCGCGGGGCCGCGTTCGCGGTAACCAGGCAACCGCGGCACCCGACGTGACGGCGGAGCTGGGCGGGCCGCGGTGCCCCTTCGGTCCCCCCTCGATCCAGCCTCGGTGCCCCTTCGGGCCCCCCTCCAGCCTCAGTCCCCCTTCGTTCTCGCCTCGTTCCCCTCAGTCCCGCGCTGTTCTCCCCTTCGGTTCTGCCTCGTTCCCCTCTCGATCCCCCCTCGATCCCCCCTCAGTCCCTTTCCCCGCCTCGTTCCCCCCTCAGGATCCTGCCTCCTTTCCCCTCAGCCCCGCCTCGTTCCCCCTTCGTTCTCGCCTCGTTCGCCCCTCAGTCCCCCTTCGTTCCCGCCTCGTTCCCCCTTGGGTTCTGCCATGTTCCCGCCTCGTTCTCCCTCAGTCCCCCTTCGTTCCCGCCTCGTTCCCCCTCAGTCCTGCGTCGTTCTCCCCTCGATCCCGCCTCGGTCCCCGCTCGATCCCGCCTGTTCCAGCCTTGGTGCCCCCCATCCCCGGGCGGAGCGGGATCAATCGGCTCCGGGACCGGAGCGTGACGGGCCCGGCGGCAGCGCTCGCTATGGCCAGAGCCTCGCGCCCAGCTCCGGCCGCTCCGCCAAACGGGAAAAGCCCGGCTCTCAGCAGCTTGTGTTTAGCGCGTCGTACAAGTGGCATCACTGGGCACTAACATGTAGCTTCTTCTTCTTAGGGGCACGCAGGTTGCGGAAGTGCTTTCCTGGTGTCATGGTTTATCACCTAATCAGCAGGAATTAGTGCTCCTGTATTTCTCTTCGGAGTTCTCTTTCAGAATACAGGTGTGCTAAAAGAAAAAAAAGTGCAACATTTATCAACTTCTATCTTGGAATGAAATGCGAGGCTGATTTTGAGTTGCGTTCCCAGAATTGTAATAAAAACACACTAGGACCATAATTGCTGCAAGTTTCCTGCTTGCAGTAAACTCGAGATTTTAATATTCTTTCCAAGTTTATCTGTAATGTATAGGTTTGTATATTTTAAAGGACTTTTTATATATTTATATATTTTAAAGAACTTAGGTTTGTTAAATACTGTCTTCGTTAAATACTGCATACTCCTTCATGCTGCTGAGCAATAGCACAGATTGATTGTGTCTTCAGCAGAAGTGGTTTGTCTTAGTAAAAAGACTTCACAGAGGGGGAAGCATGTCCAAGTGGCTGGCAATGATTTTAGTGGGGAGGAAGGGAGAGAGGGAGAAAAGGACAATTTCTTCTGCAAAATCATTTCTATTCTTGGTTTGCCTGTGCACTTCAGAAGAAACTGAGAACCTCCTGGACAGTCACTAGAAGTACTGTCTGAATAACCAACCGGTGCATAAAGCAACTGCTTTAATAAAGCATTGTAGTTACTTGACCGACACAGGGATATTCCAGAAAATTTCCTTTTAGAGATCTACTCACAGTAGATCTAGAATGCTACTTGAAGTCATCTTCCAAGTGCTGACAGACACTTAGGTTCTGGAAACTTATACGGCTGAGGATATTAAGAAATATTCTGAGTGTTGTGATTCTAGCATTGAGGCAACAGAGGTGGCATTAGAAAACCTGTGGAAAGAGATGAATTTCCTTGAAACATAAAGTAAGAAACAGGGAATCCATCAGGCATTATGGACTACACAGAAAGAGCCATAAAACCTTTTTTTACCAATTTGAGCAGTGGAGATGGTGGTGTTTACGAAACTTAGTTTTTAAGCAGCAGGATAAGGATTACATCCTGCATTTGCTTCCTCCCCCCCAAACTTCAAGCCAAGTGAATAGCCAGTGTATGTCAGCATACACTGACTGTTCATCCAGATGATTTGAGTATATTAGTTAGTGGCTATATCCTTGCACCTTACAACTTTTGCCATCATTGTTTTCTTGTTTTTTATTTTTGAAAGCAATGTTTGCATTGTTCTACTGTTGTAGCCTGGATAGCTGTTAATATGGTTGAAGGTAAAGAGGCAGGAAGGGCCTTTGTATAGATTCCACAGAAATGCTTATTTCAGCCACACACACGGATAGTCCAGGGTCAAAGGCAAGGCAAGAGCCTTGTGGTGAGGGTCCAAGTTCAAGTGTATGAGTGGTCAGGGTGGGGAGAGCATCAGAGCCCAATTATCAGGGGCCATGGGGGCAGTACAAAGGTGGGGTTAGGGTATGGGAGCCAATGGGGAAATAGGGTGGGAGCGACTGAAAGACTGAGGGAACAAAACAGGAGCACATTGGCATAACAGAACAGGGTTTAGAGAAGCCTCTTGTGTCTCCATAACTAGGGAATGCCTCTCAGGGTCTCCACAACTCTCCCCTTCTTTATTAGTTAAGAAGGCTTCTCTCAAGGATTCTGAAATTAAATGTTTGAGGCAACTGAATGAACACAAAATGACACAAACAATCAAAAGCACCCATAAGACAATTTTCAAAATGCAAGGGATCCCCTGAGTCCCCAGCGTCCAGATTTTCTGAAGCATTGTAGAGCTGGTAGGAGGGAGGCGAGGTTTTCTTGGCATAGCCTATCAGGAAACTGAGTCAGGAAGGGGATTCCTCAGGAATTCCTGGAACTCTGCTGGCTGTTAGCAGTGGGGTCGGCTGCGATTGAGTCTGTACGAGGTAGAGGGGGGTGGTGTGCCTGTTGGAACTGCAAATGGAGATCGTTAATTCTGCAGGAAACGGTTGTTACTTTAGGGGACTTTCCTTTCTTTCCCCCCTCGTTTCATCCCCCTCTTGTATTAAGAAGGAGCTCTGGGAAAAGGGATTGGTAGCTGTGTTGCAAAGGTAGGGAGAAGCGTGGCTGTGGGAGGAAGACCATGGAGGGGAAAGGGAGGTAGGAATTTGGGGGAACATAAAAAAGGGGGTAATATGATCTGGACAAATCCCAAAAGGAGTTTCAATTATCTAGTAGATGGGAAAAGGGGAAAGTGGCAGGGAGGCAGGGAGGCAAAAGGGATTCGGGGAGGGCACCCAAAGGAGTGTGACAATACCCCTTTGGGAGCTTCTGGTTGCAGTACAGCTGGTCGGGGTTTTGCACTGTCCCCGCTTTTAGGCTGCCGCTGAGGCTTGAGGCTTGATGGCTGTTGGCTTTGGGCTCCATCTCTTTGGTAGCTGTGTGGGGAATCTCTAGGACGTGGATAGTAGTTGCAGTTTGGTGCATGATTGCTGCCTTGCACTGGAACTCCACCAGGTCCTGTGATGTTGGCTGCTTGGGGCCTTTGTTTGCCTGTACTATATCAAATTCCACAGTCTCTCCATCTCCTACACTGCAGAGATATTTCCTGTTTTTACTTCTAATACATTTATGTCCTGACTTGATCAAGTAAAGCTCTCACAGGCTCCCCCAGAACAAAAGGTTCCCAAAATGGTGCCCGGGTGAGGCGTTCCCTCCATGTGACTGAGGGACCAAGGGAAGATGGCATCACACCCTTCCCTTGCGAAATGGCGCCTCCCAGGCAAGCAGGGGCCCCGGGAACAAAGAGACAGGAGGGTGACAACCCCCAGCAGGAAGGCAGGAGCCCAGGGAGCAGTTCCAGAGCAGATGGGAACTTGCTGGTTTGTGTGGGGTCTGCAGCGCCGCTGCCGCCGCTTCCTCGTGCTGTTCATGGGCTCTGCTGCTGCCGGGCTCTGCCCAGGACCTCGCTCGGTTTTTGGCTGCCAGCAGTGTTTGCAAAGTTCACTTCAAAACAGTTTCTCATTGCAAAATGGCTACCAGTGCAGAACCAAAGCTGCTACGAACAGGAGAGGCCCTGCTCCCCTGGTTTGCTGCCCTGGAGCAGGCAGACAATTTTTACCAGATTGCTGGGATCATCCAGAAAGTACCTCCGAGTCAGCTTTTGAAAATGCCTGCAATCATACCCCCAGACACAAGGTCCCCAAGTGCAGGATCTCAAAGATTCAATAACAGTTTTGGGCGCAGATTAATACAGAATACAGTAACAAGCATTTTGGAAGAAAACATCAGGTCCTGTCAGCCTGGCCTGGAAAATGCCTCATTACCATTATAAACGTATTTCTCTTTGCAATAATGACATCAGAAGGGCAGCTTATCAGACACTGTTTCTGATCCATATTAAGAGCTGGCAATGAAGACACTCTCCGAGCTGTTAACACCTCAGATGGCTCACTGGGAGCAATCTGATGACCAGAGAAATAGCTACTCCCATACCATTTTCCATCCTGGCCTCTGTTCTAGGCCCCTTCCATGTATTCGTCGGTTCAAAGTAACAAACAGGAGCCCTCATTTCCATCGGCTCTTCTGGAGTGTGGGATGTCACAGCCCACCCGAGGAGGAGGGCCAGAGTGTCTCAGACCTCTGTAGCCATCTCTACGTGGCATTTGACCCAGCTTATGAACTGGATTTTAATAGCTGGAAGGAAAAGAAGGTGCTGAAGATAAACATGGTCAATGGCCATCCTTATATGGAGTGTATCTCCCTTCGGGGAGAAGCCCACTTCTCCAATCTCCAAATCCAGCCCAGCAGCCTGGAGTTTGGCTGCATCCTGGCTGGCACTGAAGAAGTGCGTTCTCTGGAGATGACCAACTGCAGCCCCCTGCCTGTCCAGTACCACTGGTCATTCCACCCTGACAGCCAGGTGAACTGGCTGAGGTATGTGCTTTGTCCTCTCCTTGAAGCTCTTCTTCCTTGTGCCCTGTTTGTATTTTGCAAAGAACAAAGCTATTTTTACACTGTCCTGTAACAGTGGATAACAACTGGACATAGCCAGTAGGATAACTGACAAGCTTTTCAAACTTTTTCTTTGTATTTCTTGAATTCTCATCCTTCTGTACACTTCAGCTCTGCTGTAAACTTCAGAGACATTTTTTCACAAGCTTCTAACCAGTTACTCTGGATCTGTAATTACTGAGACCAAATTGAGTCAAACTGCCCTGTAGGATTACTCTTTCTCAAAGCCTGCAGTCACACAGAATGAAGGAATACATAAATCGACGTGTGCATCCCCATACACATAACAGTGCAGTTACTGAGCATACTGCTTACAAAGGGATATTCAACGTGTGCAATAACTTTTTTGCTTTTGCTACACATTGCCTAAACTGATAAGCTAAAATAATATCTTGAACCTGTTTAAATTCAGGGATGGCATTGCAATACCCTAAAAAACTCTAAGGGTACCTGGTGCTGATGCAGTAGTGCAAGAGAACTGTAAGTGTTTATTACTCACTGTTATTCATATTAGGTAAAAATGGCTCAACTCAGCTTTACAGAGCAGGAAACAAGTCATAGAGGGTTGAAATTAAGGACTTGGGACAGTGTAATCAGTCTCCTTTTTGTGAGACACGCCATTAAGTAGTAGTGGTAGTAATGTACTCATCTCCTGTGACTTTGCTTCTTGTGATCTACTATCCACCTCTGCAATTTTTTCTGAGCTTTTTTTTTTCCTTCATTTCTTCAGCTGAGTGCCAGAAGGAAACACTGAACTTCAATGTTACTACCAAAATAATATGTTTTTTTCCAAAGGAAAAAATACTCAGCTTTTAGGAATCACAACAGAAGTGTTGGAATGTATAAACAGTAGAAAATATTGAACAATATTTTTACATTGTACTACATCAGCCAAACAAACAGATAGTAGGGCTTGAGGAAAAAGGATATAACTGAAGTTTTGTTAAAAGGGCTTCTTTTGGTCTCTGTGTTAAAGCTGTCATCACCACGATGGAAATACTTCACAATCCATTTAAATTTTCCTAAGTTGTATTATTTCGTGATCAGCTATGATTTATTTAATTTCTGCTGTACCCATCTGTACTGAATTATCTGAGCACAATCTCCAGACAAGACAAATGGTAAAGTAGCAAAGGTCTGCAAAAACTGAGCAGTCAACAGGATAAGTCATATTGGCATATGTTGGCTTTGCAAAATCTTCTGTGAGTGCTTTTGTTTCTTCTCCTCTTCGGTTTAAAATGCAACACATTTTCATTACTTCTGATGGCTCACCTCTGAAAGAAAAAGCCAGTAGCTGTTCTTTGGCAGCGTAAGTTGCATTTACAAATTGGCTCACCTTGATGGCAGCAGAACTGCATTTTTTCTTATAAAAGCTGCTCGTCAGCTTGAGTGGGGAGAAGGTCCAAAAGGGTGAGAGAGGCTGATGAAGCTCTGATGGTCTGAGGATCCAATAGTGCAAAGAGCTGGAAGGTGAAATACCATTTATTGTGTTCAGGGTCGTTAGAGAAAAGGAGTGTGTGCCTGAAAGTTCGGGTCTGTCAGCCACATTCACCTGGTAAAAGGGTTTTTCCTGCACTCGTGTGTGTGTGGCCAATGCCACGGGATGGCAGCTCTTTCTGCTGTGGGGGCATTGCAGCCTCCAGCTGCAGAGTGTGCAAACTGAGCTGCATTGAAATGTGTTCCCCAGGGCTCAGTTTTGGGGCTGGTCCTGGTTAACACCTTAATCGATGATCTGGATGTGGGGATTGAGAGCAGCCTCAGTAAATGTGCAGACTCCCATTGGGTGGGAGTGTGGATCTGCTGGAGGACGGGAAGGCTCTGCAGTGAGACTGGGACAGACTCGATCCACGGGCCAAGGACAGCGGCGCGAGGTTCCACAAGGCCAAGTGCCGCATCCTGCAGGTCAGCAGTCACCTCAGCGTGAGCCAAAGTGTGCCCAGGTGGGCAAGAGGCCAATGGCACTGGGCTGTATCAGCAGCAGCGTGGGCAGCAGGAGCAGGGCAGTGCCTGCCCCTGTGTGCTGGGCACTGCTGAGGCCACACCTCGAGTGCTGTGTCCAGCTCTGGACCCCTCATGTGAAAAAGGACACGGAGGGGCTGCAGTGTGTCCAGAGAAGGGCAGCAGGGCTCATGAAGGGTTGAGGAAATGTCCCGTGAGAAGTAACTGGGTTTGTTCAGTCTGGAGCAGAGGCTCAGGAGGGGCCTCAGGGCTCTCTCAGCTCCCTGCCAGGAGTGTGCACTGAGGTGGGGCCACTTTCTCCTGCTGGGCCTGCGCCAGAGGAACTGGCCTCACACTGAGAGAGGAAATTCAGGTTAGATTTTAGAAAAAAAATGGTCACTGTTCGGGTGTTCAGGCCTAAGAACAGGTTGGCCAGGGAGGTGGTGGAGTTGCCATCTCTGGAGGTGTTAAAGAGGCCTCTGGATCTGACACCGGGAAATGGTTTATTGGTTTAGGGTTTGCAGTGGCAGTGCTGGGCTGAGATTGAACTGGATGGTCTTAAAGATCGCCCCCCACCCCTGACGGTTCTACCATTCCCAGCGCTTCCCGCCGGGCCGGGGGGAAGGCCCAGAGTCCGAGGGCGGCCGCGCCCTGAGGCGCTCGGGCGGCGCTGGGGCTGCGGCGGCTCGTGAGGGGCCGGGCCGGGCGCTGCCCTCAGCTCGGCGGGGCCGCCGCTGCCGCTCAGCGCGGCGGTCCCGTCCTTCAGCCTGGAGATCTCCATCCCTCAGCGCGGCGGTCCCGTCCCTCAGCCCGGCGATATCAGCCCTCAGCCCGGCGATCCCCATCCCTCAGCCTGGCGATCTCCATCCCTCAGCGCGGAGACCCCGTCCCTCAGCCCGGCGATATCAGCCCGGCGATATTAGCCCTCAGCCCGGCGATCTCACCCCGGCGATCCCGTTCGTTACCCCGGCTATCCCCATCCCTCAGCCCGGCGATCCCCGTCCCTCAGGACACCGATCCCGTCCCTCAGCACACCGATGCCCTCCCTGAGCACACCGATCCCATCCCTCAGGACACCGATCCCATCCCTGAGCACACCGATCCCGTCCCTCAGCCCGGCGGGCAGCGCCTCGGGATCTGCCCGGAGACCCCTCGCCGCCGGATCACAGGTACCTGAGCCGTGCCCCATTTTCTCCCTCGGGACTCCCCAGCCCTCCCACAGAAGAATGCAGCTACTGTTTCATCTTTAGACTGTTGCCTTCCTCCCACTCCCTCCCCCCCCGCACCGCCCGCCCCCTTTCATTTTAAAATTTTGGTATGTTCTTTCCTTTTCATATTTGGGCTGATCTGGAGTGCTCGCTAAGACTTCAAAGTGGAGCTCTGATAACGAGCTGTAAATCACACACGGCTCATCTGAGGGAGGAGGGTGGGGGGGAGCTGAAATAGGCCAGGACACCCCCAAATCCTCACGGCCTCAGCTGCTGCTGTGGGCTTTGGTTTCCACAGGACACCAACAATCCATACTTCTCCCCTCTGGGCTTTGGTCCCTGCGTTCCAAAGAGTAAATCCTGCCGAGGCTGCCTGGTTACTGACCGGGCCAGCCATGTGCTCTAGTGCTGCTGAACACACACACTGACACATCTGCACTTCTCCGGGAGTGGCTTTTGAGGTTTGAAGGGATGCTACTGGGTTATTTTCCATAACTGATGGAGAAGAGCTAATCTGTTCTATAGGCAACATTTGCCAGGTGTTTGTTGAAGCAAATCTAGTTGCTTGTCTTTCCACCTTGTGATGCAACAACAGAGGTGAGCTATTTGCATGTAATTAATGTAGGCTGGCTTATAAATGCTATTTTGGGTACCTTCTGTAGGTTGCAAAAGTGAACGATGCAGGTAAGGTCAAGATAATCTTTATGTATATACACAGTTTTGAACCCCTTGTGCTTCCTATATTGTATAATTGTATAAACATGTATTAAACCAAACTCTTCTGAAATGCAATTAGCTCCAGAGCGAAGTCACTTTTACAAAATGACAAACAAAAGCCTTCCTTTTGTTTGGGTGCTGTTTGTTGTTTCTTAGGCTGGTGGGGTGGTAGCAGCAGGACAAAGAGGTGAGGAAGGCTCACAAGCTTTTGCCTGTTGTGGCAAGGCTGGATTTGCAGGAAAATGAATGCGCACCTGTTATCACTTCTGAAAGGCTAAAGGGAGATGAACTCTAAATTCTCCCTCTCAAATGGAAGCAGCAAAGGAATGGGGGCTATCAGTAACTCTAAACAGGGCTGGCTGTCTTCATAAAGATGACAATGATACTGCTTTGAGCCTTTGCTCCACGTTGAGAAGGAAAACTAACCCATTCTTAAGATGGATTTGCCACCGATTGAAAGTTTCTACCTGGAACTAAGTAATTTTTTCACAAAATGTAATAGGCTACTGGACTTGGCACCTGGACTTGACATGCTGTTGGACTCAGCCTCTCTATCCAGCCTGTTCAGGTCCCTGTGCAGAGCCCTCCTACCCTCCAACAGATTGATACATGCTCCCAACTTGGTGTCATCTGCAAATTTACAGTCCACTCCCCTCTCATCCCACTTCTTTTTTAGTCACTTCTTCAATCGCACCCCTCTCCCAGCTCGGCAACACTCAACAAACCAAGCAGAACAAATCCAAACAATCCAAACAACAACACATAGAATCAACAACTCTCATTGTTTAAACTAATAACCTTTTGGCTTCAGCAAAGTATCACCTCCTCTCTCACAATTCACCCTTTCCTTTTATTCTCCTTTTCTGCCAAAGCCCTTGATTTAATTAACCTGTCTGGTCAGCATAAACTGACTCCTTTTGTGAAACAGTTACAAATGAGATTAATCAGTTTTTTATTAGGTCAGTGTAAATCCTGTCTGTTTAAAAGTTCCTGATTTGTCAGTTCACGTTGCTGTCCATAGGTTCTCCTCCAACCCAAGTAAAGTGAGTTGTAGGTATACTTGCGTGCAGTGCCTCCCATCAGCAGTTCCACCTGTGCTTGCTCGGATGAAGCAAAGCTCAGATCGTAACTGTGGCAACAAAGATGACCTTCCTCATTATCCATACCTGCCTCCTAAGTTCTGTGCACGACAACAGCACACTGCAGGGATAGAGAGGTGAAGCACAGAAGCCGTGACACTCCACGCAGCAATTTCCAGAGTCTTACAACATCATTTTCTATTCCTCTTTTGCCAAGGTCTGGTGTGATTTATATTCCCACTGCTCAACAGCCGAGGGATTGCAGCCCACAGTGCAGCAGAAGTCTCTCTGGTGGCAAATACAGAGGTCAGTCCGTTCTTGCCCTGGACTGTTTACTATTAAATCACCTTCTGAAGATTAACTTTAAAGGGTCACTTCCTTGTACCACTGTCCAAGTTTGGGGAGGAGCTTCCACTGGTCCTTTGACTTGAGAGGTGTGAGACCACTCCTTTTCTGCAGTCCTGATAACTGTTTCAGTTGTTAAAAGTACCTAAAAGGGACCTTCCATGCTGGTATCAAGGTATCACCTTTCCAAGATTTTATTAGAACCAAATCTTCTGGTTTTACCTGGTGTACGTGAAAGTCTAGAGGTGATGTTTGGGGTAACAAGCCTTTTCTTGTAAGGTCCATGAGAGAAAGTGTGATTGCCTGCAAATAATTTCTGAGATATAAATTTTATTAGTTTCAGCCCCTCCTCCCTTCCCAGATAAGGTAACCCAAGTAACATTCCTTAGGGAGAAACTCCTGTGTCCTTTCTTGGACAGTTCTGATCTGGAATAATGCTAATCTGGTTGCAGTCATTAAATTGGTAATATGGTTCTTAAGGCTAGCATTCATTCTCTCCACACATCCAGACTGTTGAGGGTGCCACAGGGTATGAAATTTCCAATTCATGTCTAATGCAACACATACAGAATGTAAAATTTTTGAAGTAAAGTGTGTTCCCTTGTCTGAGTCCATTCTTTCAATGATCCCGCACCTGGGAATGATTTGTTCTAATTGCACCTCAGCCACTTGGGAGGTAGTTGCAGCTGAGGTAGGAAAGGCTCCTACCCAGTGGGTGAGGTGATCAACTATTACAAGAAGATACTTCCATCTCTGTATTTTGGGGAACTCAATGTAATCTATTTGCATATTTTGAAAGGGTTTAAGGGCTAGGGCTCTTCCCTCACTAGGGTGGTTTCTCATCACTTTCTTGTTCATCTTTTAACAAATCAAGCATTGTTCAGTCACTATTTGGCTACTGTATAGACTCTCTCATAGCAGTAAGTTCTTAAGTATTGATGACACAGTGCTTGAGTTCTCCAGTGTATTCCTTGGTGTAGCTTAATTAAAATTTCTCTAGCAATTGCTTTATTCATTACTTGCCTCCCTTCCCTGCCTGGCTGTGACTGGAGCTACACCAAAGGGAAAGTGCCTGCAGCTGACAGAAGGCTGGGGTTGGGTATCTGGCTCTGTTTGGTGTTGCTGCCAGTGCTGCTGTTTGTTTGCCTTGTTATACATACTAGTAAAGAACTGTTAAACCTTCTCCAATGTCTTTGTCTGAAAGCCCCTTAATTTCAAAGTTACAATAACTTGAGGGAAGGGGGTCACATTCTCCATTGCAGAGAGGTCCCACAGACACCTGTCTTTCCAATCAAGACAAGCTAACAATTTACAGTTTATTGCCAATGGTTTGATTAACATTTAATTAAGAATGAGGTAATTAGCTGGGGTAATTAAAGATAAGACAAAGGTGTTCACTGGAGCTTGGAAGGGTAGCTGCAGAGGTCTCTGGTGAAGGGTGGGAGACCATCAGCAGGAGAAGACACGATGTTGCCGCTCCTGCCGGATGCTCCAGCTAACACAAATGCTCAAGCAGTGTTGGTTTCCAGTGCACCCGTTTCTTGGGTCCCTGGCCTTTCCCCGCCTGCCGTAACGAAGAGCGTTTCGGTTTGTCAAGGCCCTGTGGCTCCTGGGCTGTGCCCTTCACAATCACCTCTGCCTTCTTCAGAGCTGGCTTCAGGTCAGAAGTCCTGGGAAGACAGGGACTGGTATGAACCGGATGAACATTTCCAGCCAGCCGCTCTTCTGTCTCCTTGCAGAGCACAGAGTGTTGCATCCTCTGCGTGCAAGCAGCGAGCAGCAAATTAAACAACTGCACTCGCTGCATGGAGGCTGCAGAGGTGCAAGGGCAGGAACATGACCAGCTAAGTGCCTGGGGACCAACCACAGCACACGGGGCTCCATGTAGAGAAGCAGGCCTTGCTTGTCCCAAAAGGAAGCAGAGCTAGGGGACTGGCTGCTCCCTGGATCTCTCGTTGCAGGTTTTGTAACTCTCCAGGAGCTTAATGTTTCATACAATGTCCTTTTCTCCCTACCAAGGCCAGAGGATGATCTTTCTGTGTTCCTCTGTGTGTTTTGCTGCCTCTCTGGGGCTGCCTGTCTCCAGGCCACCTCCCCATCCCAGTCACAGGGACTGAAGGGAGGATGTTAGGAGATTCATTCAGGCTGTGCTTGGTGATGCCCTTCAGTAGGATGAGAGGCAACAGGCAGAACCTGAACAGGAAATTCCACCTGAACCTGAGGAAGAGCTTCTTTCTTGTGCAGGTGAAGGGTCGCCCAGAGAGGGTGTGGAATGTCCAGAGCCCGTGGACACAACCCTGTGCCATGTGCTCTGGGATGACTCTGTTTGAGCAGGGAAGTGGGACCAGATGACCCACTGTGGTCCCTTCCACCCTGTCCCACCCTGTGACTCAGTGATAGCCATCAGAAGTGTGAGTTCTGGGCAAGTGTGTAGACATTTCCCACCTGAACAGCATGGTGGTCCTAAATGTCCCCGTGCACTTTGGGAAGAACAGCACATGAAAGATCTGCTTCTGGCCAGGAGCGATGATGCCGTGGTAGGGGTTGATGAAGAACACTGGCAGGTCTTGGACGACGTCTGGGCAGATTTCCAGGGAGGAACAGACAGGTTCCAGGGAGAGGTGCAGTTCCTCCGAGTGGTGTAGCTCCTTGGAGTGGTGCTGCATCTTGGGCTGCTGCTGCTCAGGCTGCTGCTGCTGCTCAGAATCCTCCTGCTGCTGCTCAGAATCCTGCTGCTGCTGCTCAGAATCCTCCTGCTGCTGCTCAGGCTGCTGAAGCTGCTGCTGAAGCTGCTGCTGCTGCTGAAGCTCAGGCTGCTGCTGCTCAGGCTGCTGAAGCTGCTGCTGAAGCTGCTGCTCTGAAGCTGCTGCTGCTGAGAATCCTGCTGCTGCTGCTGCTCAGAATCCTGCTGGGGCTGCTCAAGCTGCTGCTGCTGCTCAGAATCTTGCTGCTGCTGCTGCTGCTGTTCAGGCTGCTGCTGCTGCTCAGAACCTTGCTGCTGCTCAGCAAGCTGCCACAGCTCAGAAGGATGTGTCTTAAAAGGATGCTCCTGCTGCCTCCAGAAAGGATGCAGCAGCTTTCTGTAGTGGCTCAGAGGAGCGGAGGAGAGGAACTGACCTGCAGAGAGGAAGAGGACACCTTTCAAAGACAAAATCCTATGTTCCCAGCAACTCTGTCTCCTGCTGCAGGTAGATATAAAGAGAGCTGGGACGCACTTGGAGCATCTCTAGCCAAGTACTTTCAGCAGGAAAGAGAGCATCTGGGAGCAGGGTCTCTGCCTGCAGAACACACTCCCGTGCCAAAGGAGGAGAGTTGGTTTTAGACAGTGACTTGCATTTGCCCTGGAGTGGGGAACTGCACACAGACAGTGGCTGCAGGGCAGCTCACTCACTACACCATTGTTTTTCCTGGTCTCAGACTTCTCAAAGAGATGACCTGATGTACCCCTTCCTAGTCCTGACCCAGCATGTGGCTCTCCCCAGAGCCTGGCTCAGCTCCTTTGCAGAGCAGAAGTGGCAGAGCAAGAACAGAAAGGGCTGAAAGGGACAGGGGGACAAGGAGAAAACTCTCCAGCTGCAGTTGGGAAGATGCTGATGAAAGTGGGTGTGTGGACAAGGACACAAAAGCAATTCATGTTTTGGGGTGCAGGGTCTTCTCCCCAGGCCTCAGCCACCGAGTGAAATGCCCTTACGCAACGGAGTGGTTGAGTGTAGCTTCTTCACGGCTTCACTATCTGCAGCTTCCACCCAGGTGTATTCCAGGGCTACATTCCCTCTGTTGTGCATCCTGAAACTGAAAAGCAAGGAGGAGGAATAAAAAAAAAGTCCAATAAATATAAAGCAAATAGTACAGTAACATTGTCTGATGGACTCCTGCTACCACTTTCTGCTGAGGAGCATCTTCTCCAGGCAACCCTGCCATGCTCAGACTGCTGTCCTGGGTGGCCCAAAAAGTATTTCCAAGTCTGGAAGCTTAAGATGAAAGGGCCAACATGGTGTTCAGGACATTGAAGCTAAGAGGCTTACTCTGGACTTTATGTCTTGGTTTGACTGCAAACTTATTCTTGAGCAGATAAGGACAGGTGACTTGCAAAGCAAAGCAAAGCCATGGCTGTTCTCAGCAGAAGGTTATGGCAGCATTGAACCTCTCCTGACCACCATCTCCTGCTTGGCTTTTTGTGCACATAGATGGGCCTGTGCTGGTTTTGGCTGGGGCAGAGTTCTGGGAAGCAGGCACTGGGTCAGCCCTGGCAAAGGCAGCTCCCGCTCGCAGGGCCCTGCTGGCCTCCAGCACTCACGTGGCTGTCCTGGTCTGGTTGGGCAAGGTGTCCTTGAGCTGAACCACGATTGTGTTCAGGTTGGACTCGGCGTAGGCAACAGAGGCACTCAGGTACACCTCGGCCTCCTGGATGCTCTCCTCCTCCACAGTGTGAGCCGGTTCTGGGGCTGTCTCGACCACCTGCAAACAGAGGGAAGAATCACTGAGCAGAGCCCACAAAGTCAGGCTGACAAGGGAATCTTTTGGCCTCCAAGATCAGCCTCACAGAGGGACTAGAAAGGACCATTCACTTTTACCTTCCTGGAAAGATGACAAAATTGGGACTGATCTGCTACAGTAGTTGTTTCTACCCACTGATCAAAGCAGTCCTACCACAGCTCTTAATATATCCATGGAGACTATAGCTGCATTCCAATCCCTGTACTTCAACCCTGTAGAGGAACTGGCTTTTTTCCTGGTCCCCTATAAATCCAGCAGGTCTCAAACTTAGGATTAAGTTCCCCTGCTGGAGCCCTGTGGATGGAGAAGCCCAAGACTGAAGAGCTCTAGAAAGCACTTTTTTCTTCTTGTCTTAGGAGAAAGTGCTCTCCAGATGTCATGTGTGGAGCAACAGCCACACTGCTGGGAGCTGGGGATGGGCACTTTGGGGTGTGAAAGATCTCACTAGGAAAGTCTCCAGCTGCAGATGTTGCAATGGAAAAGAGGATGGTTTAGAGGCCTTAAAGTGGCCCAGAAACTCGGAAAGAACCTTCATCCAAGATGAGTGTGTTCGGCAATAAAGACAATAAAAGCGGGAGTCTCTGGAGATGATCCTTCTCCAGATTCCTCCATACTGTCATACGGTGCCTGGGCTACTCCTTGCTGAGATATCCCACACAATACAGAAACCACAACCAAAATCTCTGGTATCCATGCGGACAAAACTTGGAGTTCTCCAGCATATACAGTAGAAGTCTACTTCACTTCAAAAGAAGAGACAGAGTGCAACAAACTTAACTCCTTGTTGGTGAAAAGGCACCAAATGAGATGAAGAGATTTCTAACACCATAAAATGGGATAAAATAATAAAACATTGTCTCCCATTCAACATGGGCTGCAACACTTGTGCTTTTGGCACAGACTGATAATTTGTGTGTGCTAAAGGTCTCTTGTCAAATGGCTTTCCCCTCTTGTGTGAGTGTACCCGGTCACTGTGCATCCACCTCTCCCCTAGAATGCTCTTCTGAACCCCATGGCTGTCCAATGTCCAGAGGAAGCAGGAGCTGCTCAGCCAGCAGTGATGGTGTTATGGTGCTAATGCTGGGTTGGCTTCTTTTGCCTTTTGCTCCTTACCTTCTCTTTCTCAGGCCAGCTGGCGGTATCCTTCCATGTGACAACGGACATTTGGTCGTCCCAGTCTTGAACCTTCCTTCGTGGCCGCGCAACGTTGACCTTGGTCACCTTACATTTCACAAGGTGCCTCCTGAAGACGGCTGGGACATCTGCTTTCAAGGTCACTGTGATGTCCTTGGCATAGCCAGGAAGGAGGTGTCCCATCTAGGGAGAATCAGAGAGTCAAGACCAAGAAAGCACTGCCAAGGGCAGGACTGACAGCAAAAGGGACTGATGAGGTGAGGAGCTGTGCCAGGAATGTGCACCTCAGTGTGGATTTACGTTTGATTGATAAAAGTATGAACAGAAGGTGCCACCTCCCGTATCATGAAGCCTTTTCTGCAAGGCTGGCAGCCTTGGCCCGGCCAAGGCAGGGACTGCATCTCCTGCATGGCACTGGAATGGGCTATCACTGCTGCGTGACGACTCCCTGCCAGCTCCCAGGAACAGCAGGGCAGGGCTTGAGCAATGGAGAAGGGCAGAGCAGTCCACGCTCACCTTGGGGGAGAAGTGGAATGTGGCGTCTGCCTCCCACTCAAAGCGCATGATGGTCATACTGGTACGGTTGGTGATGGTGAAGGTCCTGTGGTAGGGCTTCCCAACAGAACAGTCCCCAAACTGGATGTGATTCACTCTGACAGCTGTTAAGGAGGAGAGCAAGGGATCTCAGCACGCAGGGAGCTCCACCCGCCCCCCTCACGTGCACAGACACCTGTATGTTCAATGCTTCCTTGCTCCAAGCCTTCCTCCCTCTGGGAGGGAGCTCCCCAGGCCACTCCTCATCCCACCACTTCCAGGGGAACACCCTGACACATCCCTAAGCCAGCGGCATGCAGCACAGCACACACTGCTCTGCATGCATGGCTGCCACGCCCACAGGCCACCAAGTCCCGTGGGTGACAGCCCAGGCCTGGCTAGAGAGAGGACACACACAATCAGACATTTTCCTCTTGCTTGCTCCACCTTGGCAGCCTTTCCTCTCTTACCATCAATGATGTCTTTCTTCAGACTGCTCTTAGCATTCCTCTCCTCTGTGTCTTCCTCTAGTCCATCAAGGGTGAATTCATCCCTGTGGCCTTCACCCACCAACTCTACTAAGGTCTTGTTGGAGTGGATGTCCCCCACTAAGACACGGATCTTCCCTTCCAGACGTTGAGCCAGGGTGGGTTTGAAAATGACATCAAACTTTGTCAATTGCCCGTGATGCAGAAGCAGGAAAGGCTTCTTTGGGGGCTTGCTCTCTGCACAGCAATGGAAATCAGAGTTAAGTAACACAGCTCTACTCATCTCATATGATATATGAGGAATAAGAGGTTGAAACCAGCTGCCTTGTAAGCACAGGTTCTACCCCCAGTGCTTCCAGACTCTCTTCCTATGTTCATGAGACTGCCACCTCCAGACACATCACCACTCAAGCAGCTTAACCTCAGGTTGATGCCCAGCCCTCATTCCATCTGCTTCCAGCCAGCTCCAGCCATATGGAAAGCTGAGGCAAAGAGTGCTTTTGGCTTCTGCTGGCTGCCTGTGTGCTCAGTGGCTGCATCCATTCAGGCTGGTACCTTCCCAATGCAGCAAATAGCTCAGAGGGTCCAGTGAGGTAGTGACAGTCCCCACAACTCAACCCACCATTCCAGAGGAACACAAGAACTTCCTACAACTTGCTAGGAGGAAACCCTGCAAAAAGTCCCCAGGGAAAGCTTGGGGGACAGAGAGCCCAAGGAAAGAAACTGTGCCTAACATCTGGCTGCTGCCCAGAGAAGCCAAGAGCAGGGCACACGTTTTCCCTCTGTGCATGATCACACTTCAAGGTTAATGAATTTACCATTTCCAACAAAGTCCTCTTCCACATCTTCAGTGTAGAATTTCTTGAGTGTGGAGTGCCTGCCTTTCAAGAAGAACACTCCGTGCTCATCCTCCAGGTGTAACATAAACTGAGAGAAGGAACACAGAGCACAGTGATACTGGTGTGAGTACAGCATGTCCCAGGGACTGACATCTCAGTGCTGCTGGTCCCACATGGGAACCCAGCACCTCTCGCACTACAAACAGCCCTTGGCATGACAGTTAAGTCAAACCAGCTGGGAAAAAAGGGTGTTCAGAGGCATTTGGATTGAACGGACACAGAACCAAACAGGACAGAAACTAATGAGCAGAATGTAATTAAACCACAACTAAGTGTACTTGAAATGTAGTAAAATGGGATGAAATGCAATCTAATAGAACTGGAAAATCCCCCATGTCCATGAGAACAAAAGGTGGCCTAAGAGACAAGGCGGAAAATATTCTACCACCTTTCCTGTGTTCAACTTAAAGAAGAAAGACTGGATGGAAAATTTCCAAGAACTCCCTTCTTGGATGTCAGTCACTTGCTTAAAAAGAATTTCTGACACCTCTTCCTAGCTCCCTTGGGGTCCTTCCCCTGTGCCATAAGCACTGTTCCCAAACCAGGCCATTCCTTGAGCAGGTTCTCACCTTGACAGGTATGATGCCTCTGTTACAGATGACCAGGGGGAGCCTCTCTGAATCCCCCACCTGGAGCCTCTTGAAGCGCAGCACAGCATTTCCCCTCTTGCTGCGAACGCTTGGGCACACGACTGTCACTTGTGGCTCATAGCCCTTCCCACTGATGGCGAAGATCAGCGTCTGGGATTTCACAGAGCTGCAGGAGAGGCACAGAAACAATTTCAGCTGGCACTAACCCATTTCTCACTGGGCAAGTGAAGCAGCAAGGGCCACCCACAATGTTTTCCCTGCCTGGTGCTCCTGTACCCCACAACACAGCCCCCCACTGCCTCTTCCCAATCCATGCAGGACCATTCACAAGAGGAATCTCTCCCAAGAGCCAGAGCCTTCCACAAGAACAGTTAATAATTTCACTTAATTGAATCATGAGGTACAGCAGGTAAATAAGGAGGCACTAGATGAGATATGGCAAATCCCCTGGCTGCAGTGACATGAGACATATGCAACAAGCAAAAGCACAGCAGGAAAGCAGTACAAAAGCAAGAAGGCAAAAGTAAATCATCATCACCATCAGTAAAGATAATTTCCAAGAACAGTAAAAAAGCAATTGCTTCTTAGCAATTAGACTTCTCTTGTTCAATTCAGCCACTCTAAAGGGTTGAGGAAGGGCAGGTCAAAGCCCACTACACAGGTCCCAGGGCAGAGGAACTAAGCTCCTCTTTCATACCAGCTCCAATCACTCACATAAAGCAGCTTAATGAATGCCTGGGAATCACAGAGGACTACTTAATTTTACAGAAACAAAGAGGAAATTGTGACTGCTGACTTGCTGGCATCAAAACTGCTTCATCTAAGCCTTTTGCCCTTGGAAACCAGCAGCTCAGCTGCAGCACATCTCAGTAACTTCCAGTTGGCTACCTAACACTTCCCTGTCTTCATGGTTCCTCACACAGGCTAAACCACCAGCCTCATTATTCTGCTCTTTCTAACAGTTACTGCCTCCCAGATCAACTCATGCCAAGTACTCTGCCTAAGGCTACTGAAAGCATTAGAGCTAACAAGAGATCTGTGCCTTCCCAGTGGAGAGGCAGCTATCAGTGAGGCCTCCTCCAATATTTCACAGGTCAGTTACCTTTCTGGCATGACAAGGAAAGCCTTGAAAATGCAGTTGTAGTTCTGCTCATCTGGTGGGGTGAAGGTCACGCTAGCAATGCCATTGGATGAGCTGGGAATGGACATTTTGGCTGGAAACACCTTGAAGATGTTGTTGATAGGGCTTTGTACCTTGGGGGATCCCAGAGAGCAGTGTTAGGAGAAAACACCTTTGAACATGACAGTTTTTTTCATAAATGCATTACTGAGAAGAGCCCCAGACAGTGTGTCTTCCTTCCTGCTTCCCTAGGCAAGCTCCCTCCCTCCCAGGGAATGCTGACCTTGTGCTAAAGCATTGTGTGTTTTGACTGCTGGCAGCTGCCACAGCATATATATGGGAAGTGGGCATTGCATGGGAAACCCTGCAAATAACCTAGAACTGGCCTTCAAAGAGAAGGAAAAGCCAGGGAGCCTGAGGAACTGCTCTGCTTTGAGCTCTGGCATGTCAGTTCATAACAGCGCCTCTCTGAGTGTGCTCCAAGAGAGGTTCAGAAGGATTCACTTCTCCCACTGAAGACCCAGATGCGTGAGCCAAAACCTTGCCTGGGACACGCAAAATTCTACACAACTGTTCCCTGGCTCTGCTGCTCTCCCCTGCGGTTTGACCTGCGCTGAGCTAGACTAGTCTGGGCCACAGGAAGCAATGCATCTGGAGAACAAAACGGGCTCTTAGAGGGCAACCATCACCTTGGCCTCCTGTTCTTACCCTTCCAGGCCGGGGTTTGATGGAGAGGAACGCATCACATGGCACACCACTTGCATTGTAGATACTGACATGAGCTTCAGCCTCTTGCCCAACCTGAATCTTGGTGAAGATGAAGTTGTTCTCATCTCTGACAAAGAAGCCCACACCTTTCTTTGACCACAGCTTGCAGCTGAGGTTGGTGCTGCTGCAGATCAGGTACTCCTCGAAGGCTAACGAGACATCCTCAACAATTGCTGTGGACAGACCAGAGGGATGAGCATGGAGAAGCCTCCGTGATGAATTTATCTGGACCCTGCTGGCCCCTCAGAAGGCTTGATAAGCCCTTTCTGCTCCTGTGACTGCTAAACCCAGCCTTGGGCGGGGGAGCTGGCTGTGAGGATGGAGCTCAGTCAACCTCAGTCTTAGAGAGCATGGCTTTCCTTTTACCTTCCATGCATCCCTCTCAGCCTGGGAGGGATGAGTCCACTGGTGGACTTGAAGAGGGCTGGAACCTCTGAAGATTTTAAGGTGGAACACCAGGGCTAGCATGCCACTCCATCCTAGCAGCAAGCTCAGGTGCTGATGAGCAGCAGGTGTGACCAAGGGAACCTGTGGACAGGATGTACCTGGGAGGCAGGACTCAGCAATCAGGGTGAAGGGAATGCCCAGGGGATTGTCCTTGGGGTCTCTGCCCATGATGTCAATGTAGAGCTGCTCCTCACATGTCCCCTCCTCCCCTGCCAGGCAATCCACGGTGATGTCCTGCTGGTCCCACGCAGCGACGGAGCCGGAGCAGGGGGACACCGTGAACATGCCAAGAGTGAGGTGATCCTGCAGAGAAAGTTCCAGGAGAGGCTGATGGCTAAGAGCTGTGTCTTGAGCACCCCAGCAGAAGTATATCCTGCCTTGGCCTCCAGCTGGGCCCGAGAACCCAGTCCTAGGGCAGGGATGGATGGCCCAAAGACAGCCCCAGACTGAGACCAATAAGACAAGAGGAGCTGCAAGACTGTCCCAAAGAGAAAGGAGTTTGAGTGTAAAGAATGAAGGTGGTAGCTGGGATCCTTCAACCTCCAGAGGTAACACAGGAGAGCAGAAATAACTGTGAGAAATGATGCGAGAGAGGTAAGGCACTGCGAAGAAGAAAAAGCAATCTTGTCCGAGCTCTGTGGACTGGGAGTTAGTTCAATGGAGGATGTTTTTCTTCTGTGGTGTTCACACACCTATGCTGGCTAGCAGCTACCAAACACAGCACCTGCTTCCCTCTGTTGACCCCACAGCTCCACTCTCAGCCAGAG
Source organism: Luscinia megarhynchos (assembly GCA_034336665.1). Classification (NCBI taxonomy): domain Eukaryota; kingdom Metazoa; phylum Chordata; class Aves; order Passeriformes; family Muscicapidae; genus Luscinia; species Luscinia megarhynchos. The sequence goes on along the minus strand of CM067574.1, from coordinate 19,118,307 downwards.
TACTGGACTGTCAATGGGATTGAGCAGATACTGGACTCCATCCTGCAGACCATGTCCCACCCTATGGTGATGAGCCCCCAGCCTGGGCACAGCAGCATCTTCTCACATCCCCTGCAGCAGCACTGGTGGGGAGCAGGAGTCACCCACCTGTGTGGAGCTTGATTTCAGCTTTGTAGCCGATGGAGGGAATTCCTCTTGCTCTGAACTGAGGAGAAAGCAGAGGTATCTGTCATGCTGAGCTCCCTTGCCTTTCTCTGAGGCCAAAGCTGGCCTTCCTCCCCACAGAGGAAAGCTTTCCTGCTCCTGATGGCTCCCAGAAAGCAGCCTGCAGAAGCCCGTGCTGCACAGAGCAGCTCTATCACCAGCTTCATACTACATATGGGGATACCGAGGTGTTTTCTTGCTCCCTCTCCTCAAGCCAGGGATGCAGATGGACGATAGCCCAGGTCTCCTGGCTGCCTGCCACATGCCAGCCATGGGGTGGTGCCTCCTCAGACAGGAAGGGTGGTGCAGGGCTTCTTGTACCTTTTGATTTCCAATGGAGATGCATCCTCGGGTGCTTGGTGGATGTGGAATTTGAAGCTGAGCATGCCTTTGTTCTCCAGCACGACAGTCTGGGTCTTCTTGGTGCCCTTGACCAGGGCCCCGAAGTCGATGGGTGAGGCAGGCTCAATACTGAACTTGCTGTACACAGCTGTCGCCGACACCCTCACTGGGATGGTGGTGAGAGTCTGGCCTCCTTCCCCTGAGCTAGCATCCATCACCTGTGTCCACAGGAAGGGGTGATAAACACAGCAAAGAGGCCAGCCTCTACCCCAGTCCCCAGCCTCCACGCCAGGCCTCCATCAGTTTACCGCTCCCCGTTTAAGGATCTCTTCCAGAGTCAGATTCTCAGCTCCACTTAGGAAGCCTCCCAATGGTTTTGAAAGACTTTGTTTGTGTACGTAGGAGAGAGGATTCTCCAGTTCAAGCCCTCCTTCCTGTTTACGCTCCCAAAACGCCGTGTGATAACACAGCCTGGCCCTGGCTCACCTGGCAGTACAGGATGGGTTTGTTCTTGAGGAGTATCTCCCTTGTGGGGTGGAAGAGCATCTCAACATTCTCACCAGGCTGGGAGGCAATCAGCGTGCCTGACTCAGGATCAATAGTGAACTGGGATGCCACATCTCGCATCCCGCGACCTGCACCCTTCAGTATGAAACTGAAGGGGAGAAAGGGAAGGAATGGAGATCTCTGCAGTTAAAAGAACAGATGCCCCAGCACAGCCAAGACTTCGCATAGGAGCAGAAAAAAAACCAAAAGGGAGTGTCCAGCTGTGCTCAGAGACTCCTGGATCTTGACAGAGAGTGCAGACAATCACAAGGTTCTGCAAGAAACCTTGTGACTGAAACTTTTCATTCACTCTTTACAAAGTCTCAGCAAGGGAAAGGAGGTGACTATCAAAAAAAGGCAATGAATCTCAGGATTTCAGTGGCAGAAATTTCTGGGGCTCTCCTCTGGGTTCCTGCTGCCTTGTGGAGAACTGCTGGCTTGTGGCTGGATTCTCTGGTAAAATAGTTGCGATTAGAGAGCCGAGGTTTTGTATTTACCAAGAGGTAGCCAGCACGGAAACAGGTTCTAGCCATTGACAAAGGGAGAAGGCAGGCCTAGGAACCTGAGGAAATGCTCACTGCCTGGCAGCTGGACTCACCGGTACCCAATGTTGTATATCCCTTTGTTCTTTAGAGTCAGGACTTTGCTCACATTATCCAGGACATTAATAGTTCCAAACTCCAAGCTTCCATCTGGACCTGGAGAAAACCCACAGAACAAGGTCAACCATGGTATTTGTGAGCTGCTGCAGAATACACCAGGTCACAAGCTACATGGAGGTCTCGACACAAAACCCTTCTCAGCAGGTTTCCATTTTTGAAAGTGTTTTCCAGCTACTCATCTGCCCTTTCTCTTCTTACGCAAAATATACGCACGCTTAGTAGCTAAGGAGCTCGGCTTCCATTTCCTCACTTCCAGCACAAATCCAATTACTTTATATGCTGTGCTGGGCCTGTGGCAGTTGCCAACTGCCTGTTCACGTCACTGTTGTTTCAAGGCCCCCACACCCAATCTGCACATGAAGCTGCACACTTCAGAGTTCAGAGGGGAGAGACTTAAAGCTGTCAGTGCCCTGACAATGCTTTATTCCATGCAGCTTGCAGGGTATGTACTTTATGTATCCACCCTATCCTTGCATGCCATGCCATGCCATGCCATGCCATGCCATGCCATGCCATGCCAAGTGCTTTGGTTGCCCACCTCCCAAGGTAATGCAGCGCACCTGCACTGCTTTGTTTGGGAGAGGCATCCACTGACCTTCAGGCATGTCGATGCTCAGAGAAACATCACAGACCTCTGCAGAGATTTTGATGTTTTCAGCCTGAGCAATCCCCAGCATGTTTTCTGTATCTGAAACCTGAGGCAGCAAGAAACAAACACTGTTCAGATGATTGTTTTGGTAGACAGCCTGTAAGTCCTTGTCTCTGCTGGCTGCTTCCCCTGTGGCTTCACAAGTGGTGGTGGACACCCAAGCTTTGTTAAACTGTCCACCTCATGGGCTGCCCCAGTGGGATTCTGCTGCAGTAAAAAGCCCTACCAGCCCAAGTCTGTGCTCCTACAGCAGGGAATGCTGCTGCTAAAGCATCCTTGAGAGGCACAGGGATGTAAGAAGAACCGTGAGAAGTGTGAGGTGTCTCAGAGCAGATGGCATTGACAGCCCTCTCCAATCACCTGGCACCCTCTCTGAAACGCAGCCCCTAAAGCATGGGGGACAAAATCCCAGAGGGAGAGTTTGTTGCACTATGCAAGAGGTTCATACAGATTTCAGGAGGAATGTAGAGATCACGCTGCAGTCTGTACAAGCAAACAACAACCTCCAACCATTCACAGGGACAAGGTGCTTGTGGAACAGGCTCAGGATGCAGTGTCCGGTTATCTGGGGGGATGTGGATGCACTGCACGTCCTGGCAAACACTGTGTAGAGGCAGAGGTTGGGGTCACAGCACCCTTGTGTCTGGCAGGTGCAGCTCTTCCTGGCTGTCCCTAAGAGCACACGGCTGCAGGGCAGGGCACAGTCCCTCTCACCTCTAGTCGGAGGGTCTTCTCAATGCTGCCAATCTGCCCGGCCTTGAAATTCAGTGTCACTTCCAACTTTGAGCAGGGATCAATGGTGCCGTTATCTTGTGACAAGGAGAAGGCCTCAACAAGGTCATCCAGCCCGCTGAACTGCCAGGCCATGGGCAGCTGGGTGTTGTTTTTCAGGACCAAGGTCCTGCTGTCAGTCCTGCAGAGACAGGAAGACACTTGGCATTAGCTGCTGGATGGTCACACCAGCCTCACCACTGAATGCAACTCAGAGCAACTCCATCTGATAGCGCCGGGTTAAAATGTTTCTAAAATCCTGAGAAATGATGTAATACTAACAAGAGTCATGAGAAAGGATGATTGTTAAATGTAATCATTGTTTGGTAATTGAATATAATAATTGTTTAATCGTAATAAGAGTCATGAGAAACGATGTAATCCTAACAAGAATCATGAGAAAGGATGTTTGGGGGACCTGATGAAAATGACAAGAATTCACACTTGGATAAAATCAACGTATACTATAAAACAATATGGGTTTAATAATTATTACATAGTTATATAACAAAAAGGGTATAAAAACATGTCCATCTCAAATCCACATCGGAGTCAGATTTGGGATTGTACCCCTGATTCCCAGAGCTCTTCAATAAAAGCACCTGCATATAATCATCCTAACACAACCATGCCCTGGAAACCCGAGTCAAACATTTTCTCCTTGTCACAAGTCTTGGAGTGCTTGTGGGATGACTGACCCGTGCAGAAGCAGCTTGTCAAAAGACAGCTCCAGGGGGCTGACCTCCAGCTTCACCTGCACCCCATGGCAGCACAGGCTGAAGACCACTGGCTCTGGGTTCTTCTCAATGCAGCAGATGAGTCTGTCTTCCAGGAAGCCATGGGAAGTGGGGAATGCCCGAATGGTCAGCTCCTGGACCCAGCCCCACAGAAAGAAATAGAAACAGCACTGTGTGTGAGCTGGAGGAGCAGCTCCTGGGCACTTCCACAGTGCCTGCCCTACCTGCCCTTCTCCTACCTGCTTCTCCTCTGGTTTCAGGGTCATGTTGGCAGGGTCCAAGAGGAATGTCTCTGCTTCCCCATCATTCTCAAAGCAGAACTGGACTTCTGCATCCACAGGGGAGTTGTTGAGGATGGTTATGGTCTCCGAGTTGCCGGGACAGTTCTGGGCCTTGTACCTGTGCACAGAAGGAAAAGGCTGCACAGGAGACTGTTGCCTTTGCCACACGTGGAGGAGAGCACCACGTGCACCCGAAGAAGCAGTGCTGGAAGACCCAGTTCTAACAAACAAGTGAGGGAAATGGATCCCAGCCAGGGGCACGACGTGTGCTTGTCCTTGCCTTACTTTGATGCCTTCCCCTGGATGTGATGCCTCCACCCCAGAAGCCTGATGATGCTCAGGCCACTTCAAGAGTTTTTAATACAACGTAAATTCAAAGGTAGAAAAAGAACAGCACACCAGACACATGGGTTCTTTCTCCTTCCTTCCTGGGGTGCCTTCCCTGCAAGCTACAAAGAAAGAAAACTCTTTCCTTAAAGTCTTTTCTTTTGAAAAAAGTTGAGCTAATCTCTTACATAAAAGTCATGAAACTGCTTTGGATTTCATGGGTTAGTTGAAAGTCTGAGAAGGAAATATAAAGCATCCATTCCCAAGGGGAATTCAACAAGATAACAAATGACCCTTCTCTCAGGTGTGGAAACGACTTTGGAGTGAAAGGGTTAAAGAGGCAAATAGAAATCCCAGACCATCCATCAACCTGGCTAAAGATTGTCTGGTTTTTTAAACTGTTTCAATTTCATTTCCTTGGGTTGTCAAAATAGACCTAGCCCTCCAGAGCTCCCATGGAGACAAGAACTTAATGTTAAATATTATTAGAAAAACAAGTGACAGTAAAAGTAGAAATACACGATAGCTTCAATGACAATGTGTTTAGGCAGACTTTATCCAGCAGTGAGGATGCAATGTAATCACAGGAAAATGTAATTCCTGCTGTACATTTCCCCTGACATCCATTGCCAGGTCAACCATAAAATCTTGTTCATAATTACAGGTTAATGGAAGCTTTACAAAACCATCTACAGCATAACTGCTCGATCAGGCTACCTGCAGAGCTCAAAGCACTTCAAAAACCACCATAAAGTTCATTTCCTACGGGGGGAAGCTGAGATGTG